>WYDI02012492.1:0-29963 GCA_009867235.2 Psittacus erithacus
TTTATGTTGAGGACGCCAGAACTGCACACAGTACTCCAAGTGAGGTCTCACAAGAGCAGAGTAGAGGGGCAGGATCATGCTCCTTTTGATGCAGCCCAGGATACGGTTGGCTTTCTGGGCTGTGAGCGCACATGGCAGCTGGCTCATGTTCATTTTCTCATTGACCAACACCCTGAAGTCCTTCTCCACAGGGCTACTCTGAATCTCTTCTCTGCTTCAGGTGCTTTTAAACTCAAAATTGGCTCCTTGGGGTTAAAGCTGCTTTTTTTCATTCCTATGTTTTTTTCTAAGTTGTAAATTGCCAGAAAGTCTTGGTGTAATTGATTTCCCTTCTCCGTCAGCTACTACAGCAATGGTTTTCTTCATAAGAGGGAATGCTTTTGAATTTGCTGGATAGAGCTGTCTTGTAACATTTTTTTGGCAAACCCACAGTACAATTTTCAGTTATGTCTTTTCTTCTAAATTTCAATCCTGTAATAATTTTTTACTCTTTTAATACAGTGAACAGTCACAGTGTACTGCAGGATAGTAAATATGTCTCTACTTCCGTATGATATTTTAGTTGTTTTATAGAAGATAATGTGAGTAAGTACACTTGAGTTTTCAGATGTATTGGCAAGAAATGTGTTGCACCTTTACTAATATTTTCAGATTAGTTTTGGCTCATTCTTAGCTGAAAATAGGAATAACCTTTGCCCTTAAAATTGGTGAGAGAATGGAGAAGACTTATCAGAAAGCTATCCTTATGGAAAAAAAACCACAGTCATCTATTAGCTTTTCCAGTGCCAGCAGAAAGCCTCATTTGTAGGTCATAAAAATAGCTTTTGTGGATAAAGTTCTTTTACAGTGAATTGGTATTGAGGTGTGTCATTCCCCCCTCCCTCCCCTGAGTAATTCACCTGAGAAATGGCTTTAAGAAAACACATGAAAAAAAAAAACAAACAAAAAACCAACAACCCAGAAGTGGTATTTAATAGCGATGCTTTTTGTTGATTACTTACTCTGTTCACTCCCTTTGGCAGAATTGGAAGGAATGGACTACTCCATTATTTCTGACGCACAAGAAAAGCATCTCTGAAATTGCAGCAGATGTGGAAGAAATGAATAATAAGTATCACATAAATGATAGTGGCCTGGACAGTGAAGGAGGAATCTGACTTGCAGACTAACTGTATTTGGCTCGTGACTCCTGTCAGATGATGGACCTTCCAGTAATTAATAGCATTCTTTAAAATGCATGCAAAATAATTTGTCTTATGTAGAATCTGGGACTTTTTAGTATGAAAATGTGTATAAAGCCATTGCAGGCACTGTCTGATTAAAATACCTCAAGACCTTTCTCTGATAACTCACATCTTTTGCTTACTGAAAACTGTTCACAAGCCAGAATGCATTTATTCAGCAGACTCTGTATCATGTTTTTATCTCTTTGTTAGTAAAAGTAATACTTGTTGGGTCACCAGACAGTCAATATGGGACGATAGTAGCTTAAGCTCATTAGCTGCTACTGGCGTGTGGTGCTTTTGTCCCCTTCCTTTCTCTGCCCTCCCCCTGGCTTCCCTTTCTGTAGATACAGAATAATCTAGAAAAAGGGATTGCTTTTGCTTCCATGTGATACCGTGGTCTGGCATGAGCACATTTAATTTACCTATCAAATCTAATCATCTGGTCAGCTGCTTCAGGACCTTACTCTTACAACTCTGATCAACCAGATCTTGTCTGTGATCTATCTCACTGCATTCTTTCATGTCGTGTCTTCTAGTATTAATTCTAAGCTCATGGTACTGCTTGGTTATCTGCTGCTGATCATTTTCTTTCCTTGCCCCTTTTCTTCTTTTCAGCTCCATTGTCCTCTTCTCACAAAGAGCTGAGTCCTTTTTCTAGCTTACGGTATTGTACTGCCTTGGATTTTAGATGGCAAAGGTTCTGCAAAATTCAGCTAGCTTCAATTTTTCTCTTCTTTCTCAAAACCTTTATTATTCCCATGTGTAGATGTGCTGGCTTCTTTCATTTAACTGGACTCCACAATGCAGTTTATTTTTCACAAGGAGGGCTGAGATGCGTATCAGCAATTTTCCTTCGTTGGTTGTCTTAGAGATGGTAACTAACCTGCCAGTTGCTCTCTGCAAACCTCATCTCTTCATAGGGCTATATTTGCTTATAGGTACTCACATCTATTATCTTTGCCCATTATTCTGCCTCTTACTTTAAGCCTCTTCTCATTTGGCTCCATTAAATCTTTGTACAAACATGGTCTATTTTCCATATTCTATAATCTGTATCTACTGGTTCTGATAATCTTGCTGTCTCAAATTACTGCTGTTATCTTCATCTTCCCACTTTACTGGCTTGGTTACACTGAATTCCTTTTACCAGTTATACTGCTGGATTTGTTGTCTCTCAGCTCCAGTGATTTGAGGGGCCTTTTTCAGTGCTTTCGACTGTTTTTAGTGGCCCTTATTAGTGAGAATTGTTAAGCGAACCTTCACTTGCTGAAGGGCTAAAATCTGCATGCTGTTTATCTCCAGATGTATTAGGCAGATCAAAGTAACTCCTAAAAGTTCAGGGTCTTACACTGCATGGTCTTACTGGTCTTCATATTTTTGTGGTACCAAATTGCTGCTCTTTGGTTTATTACCTAGAAAGAGTAACTTGATTTCTTTAAGCAGCGTCTCTTCACTTAGGTACTTACTGGTCATTGTCCAGACAAGGCTTTGAGCAGTTTGATCTGTGTTAGGCCTGATTTAAGCAGGGGGCTGAAAGAGATGATCTGAGGAAGTCCCAGCCTAAACGATTCTGTGACTCTCTAATGATTTTTATGTTTTGAAACTCTTCAGCTATCCCATTTTTAAAGCATCCAGTATTTTGAGATTAAGTACACCAGTAACATAGATTAATGTGATTATTTGTTGGGTTTTTTTGAGCTGTCCTGGTCTGCCTCAAGCTTGATGGCTTTCTAGCTTCATGAAATAAGTGATGAGATCAAGACATTATTAAGCAGGACAAAAAAAATACTAGTAGAATTATGCACTAAAATAGAGTTACCAAGTGCAGATGCCTCAGTGCAGATCCTGATAAGCACCTCATGGAACCGTATTAAAAATGTTTTTCAACTTAACCGTGTAGTTGATGGACAGGAGGGAGTCATGCAAGGCATTGTTGGTGCTGGTCCTCCTGTGGGAAGCTGCGATTGCAGCAGTGTGTCAGACGGCGAAGGGGGGAGCTCTGGCTGGTGCAGGCAACCACTGGAGGGCGTCTGCAGCCGCAGAAAAGCTCCTCGCTTGCTGGCTCCTTTTTTAAAGGGAATTTAGAGGCCCAAATCAAATCTCTTGGTTTGCGTTCTGGTTTAGTCTGTTAAGAATCTGTGGGAAGGAAGCACAGATTTGGCAACAATTCAGTGTTTGGGGATTCTTCTTTTTTCCAGGGGAACCTTGTTCTCATCCCCATAAACACGTGTCACGTGTTCCATAACGGGTTTGCCTTTTGCCTGAAAATTTATAGAATATGTCATCAGTTGTTTCTTAAAATAGATACAGTTTCAGTTAAATGTGCTGAATCACAGTTTGAAACATGTTTATATTGTTAATTGGGTTGAGAGTTTTGTTTCATGTCCCGTGTTTTCAGAGATCTTGTGAAAGTACACGAGTTCTCTGTTGGTTTAGTGAGTTCTTTGTCCTGTTCTGGTAGCGTTTTGGTTTTCCTTTTACCTCTGACTCCTCTTATAAAGGGTTATGCAGCTGGCTGATTTCCGCTCATTTTATTGGAGATTTTATGGTAATTCAGACTTCATCTGGCTAAGGAAAGACTAGAACCTTTCCTGTTGCAGATTCCATTGGAGTTCAAGTATACTTGCTCTTCTTACCTTGTTGAGTAAGAGCTTTTCTGGGTGTCTGTCTGTCCTGGGTTCAGCAGTAGCAGTCATTTTTTCTCCTTCTTAGTGGCTGGTGCAGCGCTGTGTTTCTAACTTTCAGCCTGAGAACAATACTGATAATACCGATGACTGCTACTGCTGAACCCATGACACTGTCCCTGAAGGATAGTTTTCTTCTCTCAAATAATACCCTTTTAGCTTGTAGGTACCTTCAAGCAACATGTTAGGAAGATGGGAGCATTTGCTAAGAAGAATGATAGAGTTATGATTTTTAGATTATTTTCCTCCCAGCGTCTTTGTGAATAAAAGAGATTCATGTTGACCAATTGCTTTGAGCTCAGGCTTGACACCCTTAAGCTTGCCAGGCTAAAGTAATGCTGAGATATAAGCATTTGTACATTGCTACTCCTGATGTAGAGGTAGCAAATATGTATGTTTCAGGAATATGCCAGTTGTAGGCATTATAGCTGTGTACATTAATAAGCAAGGTGGTGAGATTCAGAAGAGATTTCTTCCATAGCAACTGACAATTCAGTAGTTACTCATCATGGTTTTACTGCACTTTTTTGGGAGCATGCGAGACTAGATTTGATGATTTTTTTGATTTGATGTGACAGTTCTTGGACTTAAGCGTATATGAAATTGGTTACCTTGAGCATGGATATGATGATTATTGTGCTGAGCTCTCATTTATGATGCTATATTTCTCAACATCGTGTGTACACTGGACCTGGTAATATGAGTACTCTATGCATATGAATTTTAGAAATTAAAATGATCATTTTGCCTGGTCTAGGAACATAAAGGAGTCATTCTGCCAGATTCATTTGTTTGCAATGATGGCATAATGTTAATATGGACAGGACAGAACCCTCAGAAAACCTGTATAGGGCAGATAATAGTGCAGTTTTAACCTGTTGACTGTTTTTCAAATTCCTATAGGAATAATGGGTGCTACATGATATTACTGTTATTAAAAAGCTGAAACCCCAGCAGTTGCTTTGACCATTTACATTTTGCGTAGCGTAGCCTGAAGGATTGGTTGCTTCCCAGTAGGCTGGTGCTCATGACACAAAATGCTCACCTTTTGTTTGTTCTCATAGCCATCACGCTTTGGGATGCATCTGGAGACTGTTGTTTCCTCAGGAGGTGTGTTTTGACAGAAGATTGAGGACCTGTTTGTACAGTTGAGGAAGAGAAGCTTGTGATGCTGCTGTCCATGGTGTAGGTGCTACAGCAACACAGCCTGTGGGGTTTTTATGTTGGCACAACCTCTTAGAAACAAACTCATCTGGTTTATGTTGTTATTAATGATACTATCTTAGTTCTAACTCATACTTGTTTTAAGCAGTGCAATACCTCTGAGTAATTAGTGTGGGTTAGGCTCACGCTGTAGATTGTTAACAGATTGCTAAAATGAAAGCTGTGATTTTGCTCTCTGCTTTTGCTTTAATAAAATTGATGATTCATCAGGCAATTTTTCTTGGTCTTTTTTTGTAATGCATATTAACAGATACTGAAGTATTTTGGTGATAGATATAAGAAGCAACACTTTTTTAGTAAAACTTGCATGAAGTACAGTATTAGTGGGGACATCTATCTTAATACGTGATAGCTTTTGGCATTTCTGTATTAATTAAAAATATTCTCTATCTTTTTGTCTTATTATAGCAGTGTGAGACTGGAAACATCTGGGCTGAATGGACTTTAGCATCAAAAGAAGTTCTCAACTGTTAACTCGAAAAATTAACTACATCAAAATGAAGCAGGTGCCAGAGATCCTTGGAAATACCAATGGGAAAACTCAGAATTGTGAAGTGAATCGCGAGTGTTCTGTCTACTTGGGCAAAGCACAACTTTCTGCCACTCTACAAGAAGGTGTCATACAAAAATATAATGGCCATGAGGCTCTTCCATTTATTCCAGCTGATAAATTGAAAGATCTGACCTCTCGAGTGTTTAATGGTGAGTCTGGCGCCCAAGATGCCAAGCTGCGCTTTGAACCCCAGGAGATAAAGGGAGTTGGAACACCACCCAACACTACTCCTATCAAGAATGGCTCTCCAGAAATTAAGCTGAAAATCACTAAGACCTACATGAATGGAAAGCCTCTTTTCGAATCTTCTATTTGTGGAGACAATGGTGCAGATGTGTCTCAGTCAGAGGAAAATGAACAGAAGCCGGGAAACAAGGAGAGGAGAAGCAGAAAAAGAAGCATAAAATATGACTCCTTACTTGAGCAGGGTCTTGTTGAAGCAGCATTAGTATCAAAGACTTCCAGCCCCACTGAAAAGAAGGTAGTTCTTTTTTTACATTCTTTCATTAGGTTTGTTAATCATACTAAGATTTTATTTGTTCATATGCTAATCTTCATTTCACATATTGCAATAAGTGCTTTCCACAAACAGGTCACTTCCTATGATACTTTATCTCAAGGGAGGACAGATACACTCTAGTTCTGGTCCATGTTTCTTGCTTAGGCTAGGAGTACCTTGTAAATTCTGTTTCTATGTACGTAAAATAAGTCTCCAGAGCAAACCAGGGCATGTGGTAGCATGGAATGTCTGAAACAGAAACTTTATCCAGACATGCAGCCAGGACCTAGCCAGGATGTGCGCCTGGGCAGGGGAGCTGGGGACACCTAAATTTATAGGTGGCCTTTAACTGTTGGAGCATGAGGTATTCTGGCTTTCTAATAACCAGATGCTTCAGGAAAAAATGAACTCTTTCTGCATTTCTGGTTCTGAATTAAAGAAAAATGTGCTCAGCTGTCAGCTGGCTAAGCTAAGCTCTTTACCATCAGAGGTTAGCAGCTGGAGTGTAGTTCCTGCCTTTATTTGTCATCTGAAAAGAGCTGGTTTTGCTTGCTATAACCTGGTGAATTGTACTCACTGAAAAGGTCTAGATACCTATATTAAATGTCAGTAGCTTTTGTGGTCAAGCTCATCTGTTCCTTGTTTCTTTTAAACACAGGCAGAAAGAGAAATTTCACTTTGCTTTACCAAGTTGTAAATAAAAATGCTGCTTTCCCCCCATATTTAGTTTTTGTGGCTAGACTTTTTGACAGAATGTGGTTTGCTATAATTTTATCTCAGAGGAAGAAACATACATAGCAGAAATACTTCTGTGTCTATTTAGTTTCTCAATAAGTAATTATATAAGTAATATATGTAATTAATGAATGCTTTTGTCTGCTAAACAGGTCCCACCTTAAACACAAAATGCATATTATAAGCTTTCTGTCAACTGCAGGTTTAGTAGTTAATCATAGTATCATTTAGGTTGGAAAAGACCTTTAAGGTCATGAAGTCCAACCATTAACCTAGTGCTGCCAAGTCCAACACTGATTCTTACTTACTCCCAAAGTCACACATGCAGAGAACCACCACACACATAGCTTCTGTATTATTAATTTTATTTACACTTATTTTCATTAAATCTACTTAATGAGTTTACAGAACTGTGTGGACATTCTTCTAAGTATCAGAAATATTTGGCATTTATTTATGATTTGACTATGTTATTCATCCTATAGTGATCCATACTGATGTTTACAGGAATTTTATTAGTTTGCTTTCTTTTAATTCTTTAAAGGAGAATGTTTCAACAGAAATTGGTTCCAATTTTTCTGATCACTACTCAGGTAAAAAGTATGGGTGCAGGCAATAGTTGGAGTAATTGTTTGCCCTGGTCATGATTAAATTGGACTAAGAGGTGATGTATTTATTAGCATCAATGACTAGCATATTTGTGTGGCTTTTAGTATTGTTTTTAGAAAGAGGAAGTGATAGTTAATAATCCCATATACACAGTTTATTCTGAGGCCTTTCACATCAGTTGTTTGTTAAGGATGGTCCTTAATTTTTTCTGTTGATGTTCATTTAAGATTAAAATAAAGGTTGGTCTAACTTCTTCAAGTTGTCTTTTGTCCAGAAATGGTCAGGAGAAAAGCATATCAATGCTGTTTCCCAGAGTGCTTGAGACTTGGTGACTGTCTCACCCTAGATATGATAGTTGCTCCTGTGCCAGATCCATGAGCTACCAAACTACTAAATCAGCACAACCCCCTGCTTACAGACTTCGCAATATTATAACCTTATTCTTTTCAGTGCACTTGAAACACAGGGTCAGGCTTCTGGCTTTTTTTTTTCCTGTACTTTAAAGGACAAAGGGTAAAAGAAAAAGCATTTGAAGGTCACAAGATGATATTTTATGATACAACTCATTGATCATAAAAAGTCTTGGGCTTTTCTTTATCTCACAGGCGGGCTTTGCAACTGAGAAGGTTTAAAATAAAGAAAGAAAAACATAATACTGGGGAACATGCTGAGGGAGATTTTTCAATGTTTATCCACATGTAGACTAGTGATATACATGTGTTCTTTGTGATCATAACTGTAATGTCTACTAGCAGTGTTCTTTGTTTTGAGGCCCCTGCTGTTACTTCATTTTCAGCATCTAGAGCCTTAATGTTAGTGCATCATAGTGCAGTTTTATGTAGCTGATTGTGGCTGCAAAGTGGAAGTTAGAGAATTATCCTTGGAGTAAAAGCTGATTAATTTTGCACTTAGATGTCTGTTTATTATAGGTTGCAAGTTAATGTAGAACCTGTTTGTCTGGTTTCATTTCTGGGCTGGTTTCTCTCTCAATTTCTTGTTGTCCATGCTCTTACTTTTTGATTTAGCAAAAATCACCATGGTTCAAATACTGCCTTTTGTGTAAGGTAATTATATCTCTGTTTGATGGGCATAGCAGATTACTATCTTGCTGGGGTGAGAGGCTTATCCTTTAACAAATGTTTCAGTGCTCTGTTGTTGGGTTTTCTTCTTGTTTGGGCATTCTTATTAACATAAAAGAAGGTTGTTTGGAATCTTTTGTATGCAAGTCAGTTTTCAATTGGGAATAAATGTGATCTGCCCAGCTCTGAGGTGAGTTAAATCACTGTTGATAACTACCACCTTTTCCTGGCCTCGAAGAAACAGCTGTACTGCTTTCATTTTCCCAAGGTAAAAGAGAGGAAGTGGGGCAAGCCATGGCTCTTTCCTCCCTCCCCTCCTGCCTTTCACCCTTCTTCCTTGCCCCAAGTAGTTCTCCACCTGAGGAGTTTCCTTTAAACTCCAGGCCTCTTATGATAAGACCTGGTTTAGCAACTTCTGTGCTAAGGCACTACACTGATAGTAGTCTGGCAGCACCTCCAAATGTTCTGTGTTATGGGTGGTAGGCATCCCATGTTAGATGTTTGAATCGACACCAGACTCTAGAATGGTTTGGGTTGGAAAGGACATTAAGCTCATCTTGTTCTAACCCCCTGCCTTGGGCAGGGAAACCTCACACTTGACTGTGCCACGCAAGGCTCCATCCAACCTGGCCTTGAGTGCTGCCAGGGATGGAGCATTCACCCCTTCTCTGGG
This sequence comes from Psittacus erithacus, assembly GCA_009867235.2. Classification (NCBI taxonomy): domain Eukaryota; kingdom Metazoa; phylum Chordata; class Aves; order Psittaciformes; family Psittacidae; genus Psittacus; species Psittacus erithacus. The sequence continues at coordinate 9,283 of WYDI02012492.1, forward strand.
CAACCTGTTCCAGTGCCTCCCCACCCTCCCGGTAAAGAACTTCTTTATATCTAACCTGAACTTCCCCTGTTGAAGTTTAAATCCGTTGCCCCTTGTCCTGTCGCTGTAATCCATGATGAAGAGGAGTCTGATTTGATTTGAGGAGCCCATTTGATAGTGCTGCCCATGAGAGTGGCACTGTGCCTCACTACCAGATTTTGTGGTGGCTGCTTTTTCAGTCGTTTTTGTCAGTTCTTGTAACACTACCAGTTAGGAATGAGGACTTCCTGGTTTTTCCCACTCGGTGGTTTTGTTAGAAATGAAACAATCCTGTCTGGAGGAGAATGGCAGAGGTTTACTTCATACACTGATGTGAAGGAATCCAAGTCTGATCTCTAGAGCAATCCAGAGCTTCTGTATGGGAAATAAGAGTACATATATCTGCAGCTCTCATGCTGGTGGTCCCAAGCTAGGTCTGTGCTCTCTAGCCCTAATAACAGCTCAGTGTGTGATACTGGCACACTTGAGCTTGTTCTGCATAAGCCGGTTTGGGCCTACAAATGGCAGTTTGCCCTTTTGGCATGGCTTCCTGGCAGGTCTTCCTAGCACGGGTGCAGTAGCTCAGAAAAGCTGCAGCGCTGTGTCCAGAACAAACCTGGAAGTCCACACGCTGCTGTACTTACTAGTTTAGGGATTCCAGCTGTGTAAGATGTACATGATCCAAAAGCTGTACCTTCCACATAGCTTCCAATCCAGTTTTCTTGTAGCCTTCTTTTAGTAACATACCAGAAACTTGGCACTTTATTACTCTTTCTGCTCAGTACAGAATGACTTCGCAGCAGCTGCATAGGGGGTAATTGCAAGTTACTGAAGAAATTCCAGTGATCCTTGTAATGTGTTTTTGTTGCCATTTCATCTTCATGGAGAAAAATTGTTCTAGCCAACTCCATTATATCCAATGTCTACATAATGTTATAGTGGCGTTCTCAGTGAATGGCAATGATTTAGAAACCCAGTCAGGGTAGAATAGAACCAGTTTGGGGATTATCTGCTGCTTTTTATGCTTCTGTGCTAAATACAGGCAGATGAGCATCATGGAAGGTCGTGATGCTTGCATCTGATCAGTATATAGGAGCGGGAACCTACAAGTTCCCTCTGTAAGATTGGAGAACTGTGCTCATCAAATATTTTGTTTTAATTTTCAAAAAAAGTAAACAGAAAAACTCAAACATGTCTTTTGCAGAAGGAGGAAATGATTCTCATCAGCGCATATTAGGAATTCCTGCTCAAGTACGATTACTCAGCTAGTGATAAAATGTGCAGCTAAACTACCATTGGAGTCAGGATCTGTAGTTGTAGGGTAAAATGAACTCAGTTACTTTTTCTTTCTTAATAGGCTGTTCTTGAGATATCAGATCCTGTCTTCAGGTGGTGATAACGCAGGCTGTCTGGCCAATGTTAGAATTCCTAAGGAATAGGAATAACCCTAGAACTCTCTTCTGGGTGATCCCTTTAGGAACAAGAGAAATAACTTCTTACCCCTTTTGGAAGGGTTATTGCGCTATTGTTTCATGTCAGCTGTTAGCAAAGGCTTATGTTCAGTTGAAAACCTGTTTGTGCTAAGCAGCTCTCAGTGTGCGGCAGTGACTGTTACTTTGGAACTTTAAATTGTTCTTAATGCCTCATTGGTAAAGTATCTTAAGGAACTACTTGTAGACTGAGAAGCACCAAAATGCATACAGCATGAAGAGGGTACTGGTTTGGGGGAAGATCAGAAGCTATGAGTATTCTCAGTGGTTACAAAATTAATTGCAGAAAGCTTAAATATTTGTTCAAGGCTCTCCATGCCCCATTTCCTGTTCTTGTATGTAAAAGTGGTTGAACTAAGTACACTTTCTACGTAAAACTGTCGTCTCAGTCTGTAAATATAAATACTTTTGTACTTTTTTTCCCCCCTCTCTTCATTGGCGGAAGACTCCAAATCAAATATGAAATAATACCTTGAAGTGATGACAAAAATGCTGTAAAAGAATAGCTCTACCAAATTGGATCAAGGAGCCGTTTAATTCAGCACCTCATCTTGGGGGTGAGGTTCAGCGGAGGATGCATAATGGGGAGTGTAGACGTGGCAAATCACAGAGTGATGCTCTCCTTGAATATATTCCGCCTCCAGCAGTTTGTGACTCAGGTTTCGAGAACTTGTGATTTTGTATTTAATAGATATAGATGGTTAAATTCATGCAAGAAGACCTCAGTTTCCTTTTGACCTAGTGTGAACTTTTGGCATACGTAACATTTAGTAATAGAGCAGCTCTTTTTACTTTTCTATTTGGCACGTAGTTGTTTCACTTGATTCTCTCATAATACTAAAAGTAGAGGTCATGGACAATCTTCTCTATTACTGATAATTTTATCGATTTTTTTACAAACCTGCTCAATTTTTAATTTCAGCTTAAAAAATCCTAATGCAGTGTTCCACATATAGGAGACATTCCAGAATGTTACTTCTTATCATCCTTTCTTTCTTGAACTGCGATGCCCTTTGGGTTCTGCTGTCTCTGCTTTTCAGAATGAGGGACCAGAATAGCACAGGACATTCAAGATCTCTTGTGGATGCATACAGTGGCATGTAATGATTTTCTGTATTGTTCTCCATTTCATCATTTTTCAGTATAAATAATACTCAGCATTTAATTGATTCTTCTTGATTGCTGATGAGCACTGAGCCAGTTCTTTGTGGAGAACCAGATGTGATCTCAGTCAAATTTGACAATGTCAGCAACTGTTGCATTGTTTCGTACTCATCTTTGGTTTGTGCATTGCAGGACTTTCTATTTTGGTCTTTTGGGCAGTGTGGCGGATATGATAGGTCAAATAAAGTGGTGAGCAGCACATGTTCTGAAATGGTTTAATGTGAGGTGCCCCTGCCTGCAGCAGGGGGGTTGGAACTGGATGATTTTAAGGCCCTTTCCAACCCAAACCATTCTATGATTCTGTGATTTTAGGAACTATCTTCAATTTACATCTCAACAGCAGGTTTCGTGCTATAATGCAGTTGAGAGGTTAATAACACTTTTTGCTTTAGTCATTTGGTTTTTTTCAAGTTGATCAGACTTACTACACTACATGTGTAACAATTAAGAGTATTTAAATGAATACCATCATCTTAGCATCTCTTCTTCATGTTGTATGGACCGCTACTGGTTGTTATGGCAAGGAATTTGCTTGTTTTCACTGCTTTTCTGTCCAAGGTAGGAGTGAAGCCTTTCTGCTGCTCTGCTCAATGTTCTGTTTAACCAAAGTAATGCATGTCTAACCTTCATATTTAGCTAAGAGTAGACCTAGAGTTCAGGGTTATGTTACTTGGATGGATTTACAGACAAATTTTTGGGAAACTTCAGTGATCTGTACCAGATGTCATTTCTGGCCCTTAAAGCCCCCTTTTGTCAAGAAAGAAAGATGCTTTGTAGTAACCCTTAGGCAAAGTAGCAGAAGCAAAATATTTTGATCTCTCTTGGAACAGTGATATCAGCCTCCTTTATAAGCTTCCTTTTTCTGGAGTAGATTTCATGTAGAGCATGTGAACTTTAAGACCTTCAGAAGAGGTCTTTGTTCACGAACACTGTCTATTGCCATGTTTCATTATCCTGCTGTTCTAAATAAATAGGTCCAACCAGGCTAACGCTGATATGTCTGCTTTTTGTGAATACCCGAAGTACCTACAGGAGTTGTTCTCTGGTGCCTCATAAAGTGGTCAGTATCTGAAGTGTAAGTTGTCAGTAATAATTAATTAATTCCCATCCCAGAAAGACACTTCATAAAAAATGCTTTATTTTGGAAGCCCAGTACAAGAGGAGAAACTGAATCTTGCACAGCGTATTGTTGAAGCTCTGCTGCACTTGTTTGAAGAAGAGAAGTGAACCTGTGGCCTCATAGCAGCAATTCATGTTAGAAAAGCTTGGTTTTGTTTCTTGCTTGTTTTTGTAGATAAAAGTCAACTCCAGTGTGTGTTATAGATATTTGTGATGAAGTGAAATATTGGGATCTTAGCTTTTGTGGAATTGATAGCGCTTGGACCACGGGGTTCATGATGTTTTACTGGCCTATTTTAATATTCCTATGGGGTTGGGGTTTCCCCAGTTTTTCTGTACATCTATTGCTGAAAATAAGGAATGTTTCAGCATTGCCAAATCAAGGTAATGTAGGTGTAGGTTTGTTTTGTTTTTTTATCCTCCCCACAATTGCTCCTGGGTTGATTAACCACTGATAGCTGTTTATTGCATTTCATCTCCAGAAGAGTAGGTATATGTAACAACACAATCTGGATGGAAACCTCTTGTGTCTGTTTTTAGGTATGGGGATTCATGTTTAAAGGTCTAATCTCAAAGGCAAAGTAATACTTGGACTATGTCAAATTATTATTTAATTAACATAGCTCCTTTATACCAAATCAGAGTTTGTTCTCTTTAAGCTTGGACAGCTGCTTTCAAAGGGCTCATGTTATAAAGAAATGTAGATACAATCCAGGTATCTGCTTGCACCAGGGAACAGTGTGTTCTGTAAATGGAGTTGTCTGTTGGCAGTAGTATCTGGTTCATGGTAGAAAACAGAAAACCCAGGCCATTTTTAGGATACAGAGCATCTACCTGTGCTACCTTGGATGTCTGTGAGCTACCAAGAGGAGGATATCTGTTCAGAAAATGTTTTTGGAAATCTTTCCTACTGAACTCTGTAAAGGTGTAGGAGAGTGCTAAGGATAGGGCCCTGACAGACTCTAATCTTGAAAGGATGTGAAACTATTGTACATGCAGATAACAAAATACATATGGATATGGCATTCTGAAAACCTGTAATGCTGAGATGATTTTCATTCTGTTATCCTAAGTGAGATTCATATGGAAATTATTCAGAAATAACTGTTTCCTCTGCCAGACTTCCTCATGGCTCTACAGTTACGCTGTTCCTGGCTTCTGTAGTATCTCATATCCACGCTGTCTTATATACCCGGATACTGCATCAAAAGTTGTAACTTTTGAGGCTGGGTGAAGGTTAGAGAACTTGGATGTAGGCAGAAATCTTTTTGTAATAGTATAAAACGTGGTTTCATTCATTCTCATCCAACCTTATCTAATTTAAATTTCCAAAACATGGAACCCTTCAATAATAAGGCATTAACTTACAATTTAAGAGGTCATCTAAATGTAAATGCAGAAATGCAGTAAAGCAGCTGAAGAAACTTCTCCACATTTTTAAGAGAGATTGAGTGTTGGGAAGTGTTCCAGGACTTGCATTTTACCGGATCAATCTGTGAATGATTGAATCTGTTTCTCTTCAACTCTTTACTCTGAAAAAGGGTTGTATCCTAGCTACTAAAATACCGTGTTAAGTTGCTTTCTGAAATCCTTGCTCATACAGTGTTTGTGGAGAGGAAGATTGCTCATTCACATAGACAGATTTGTTTTTAAATGTAAAATCATCTTACAAAACATCTCATCTGCTGGAGATTTGCTAATGAGGGACCCAAAGCCAGCAAAAAGAATTGAAATGTAACTAGGAGTTTAGTGGTTGATTAGAAATACAAATTTGAGCTTTTATTTTGTTTTAAAATGCATCATCTACATTATGAAGCCCTGCGTAAACTTAAATGGATTTTGTAGGGTCTTCTGCTTGCTTTCCCTTTCAGAGGGGAGGGTCCTGTGTGTCGATACTCAACATGCTGTCCACAAACTGCTACAGATGAGTTTGTGAGAAACAGACGAAACATATCTATTGTCATGGAAGTTATATTTGGTTTCAAAGAGCCTCAACTGGCACAGAAGGTTTGCAGGGGATCTGCAAGTAGAGCAGTGATTTTTTTCTCCACCCTTTTTTGTCCTTTTGTTTTATAGCTTTACTGTCTAAGCACATTGAAGAAAAATAAATAAATCCCAGTTGTGGCAGGAAGATTCAAACTTGTGCAAATGTTATTCTTCACACTGCCAGATTTGACGCCCCTGTCAGTAACAGAAGAAAAGCAGTGGTTAGTAAATGGAAGAAAAGAAAACTTGAAGAAATAAATTTAATGTAATTGCTTTTGAAATGGAATTTGAAAGGGTTTAGTTAAATCTATGGCTTGGTATAAAACAACAGCGAATCTGAAAAATGTAACAAACCAACCCCCAGGGTAGTTTGTTCATATTTTTTTGTTCTGATCTGGACTTTTAAAGTCCTCTTTCCCCCTCAGTCTTTGCCTCGCTGCACAAAATAGTGCATGTTTTATAAGGGTGTTGCAGGTTGAATTGCACGTGGGTTGATGCTTTTGAGGGTTGCGGTCTTTGGATGCTTTACTGAAATGGCCTTTTCTGTTGTACTGAAAATGGAGCACAAAATTTTGCCAACTCATTGCTTCTTCCTTCACGTTTCCTCATCGTTCTCCATTCTGTAGTAATAATTCAGTGTTTTCTTTTAAACTTGTGAGGGTCTGTTTTATTCTTCAGTCTCCTGCCTGAAACATTCTCACTGTAGGCAGTGGGTTGCTGCGTATGTAATTACACAGCATTCTTCCATTAGATAATAAACAGAATATAACAAAACAAAGTGGAAAATCTTATTTTTATTAGTACATTCAGTTACTTGTGGTTTACTATCTAAATATACTCCCCCACATCCCAGAAAGTGGCAGCTATTTGGATAAACATAGGGCCTCTAAGGACTTTACCTTCTGGGGTAAACAGTTTAACATGTAAATTATAATCTTAAAAATAAATAACAAACCAGTAAGGCAGTTACATTGGTGAGGATGCTATTTTTATTGACAGAATCATTTAGAATGAGCACTGGGCGTTTCTTAACAGACTTCAGCGTCCACCCTTTACATTTGAAGCAGTAATGCATGTTGAGGGTTTTGCAGTAATTTTAGTCGGCTGTGGTTGTCATTCTTGGTTTTGAAGTGATTTGACTTCTTGAGATCTTTGTCGTCAGTCACAGACTGAAAAGAAGCTGTTTCTCTGTCCTGAATGGCAGAACATCACTCACTGGGGGAAGTAGCTGCATCCCTCCATTCCTTTGCCTGAAGACTGAATGGTGATTTGTCTTCTGTCAAATTAATTCTTAATTTTTCAGGAAGCAAGAGCTTTCCTGAGAATGTAATTGGTGGTTTTTCAAGGAATAAACATTCGGAGTCATTGTCCTATTGCGTAGTTTGTTTGTTTGCTTGTTTATAGTGTCCTTAATCATTGGTGAAGTCAAGTGACTGAACAACATGACAAAAACAATCTTTTCTGCTCGGTTGCTCCCTTTGCTTTCCTCCAGACAAACCTACCACCTACCTCTCCTGAGCCTCTGAAAGGAACGAAGTTTGTTCTGCAACTACTTCCTTAGTTCTCTATCTGTCCTGATAGAGAGGAGAGAGAAAACAAACCATGTTTACTTCTATTTTCATTACAGAGGTCCGTGGTAGAAAGCAGGAGTATTAGTGGATGAAACACAGCAGAAGTAGATAGCAGGACCAGGTCAGCAAGCAGTATCATCTTTCTCATAGTAAGGGAACACATTTAACTAAGCTTGTGTGTTCTGTCTTTGACTCAAAGTCCATTTTAATTCCATGTGTTCTGTTTAGTGACCTTGATTGTTTTGTTTGTATTTCTTTGTAATGCTAGTAGATTGTTTTCTATTCTGGAATAAAAAGCAGTAGAACAATAGTACAAGCAGACCTCCAGCAGTCTGTGTTTGTAGCATGGCCTTCAGTTACAGTGCAGTCCAGTGGAAGTTCTTTGGTACAGGGTGAAGCTGAACTGAAAATAAAACCAAAGGGAGATATTGGGTAACTGCAAGTTGTTCAATATCTGCTTCCCTGTTATGTTGCACAGAGGAGAGCATTTATTGTCTTCATGTCCTCACTTGTTTTAATTGTTCTCTTTTTGTCCAATATTAAATTCTGGTGGTGTATTCTTCACCAGTTCTCAACAGTGTTCTTTGTCTAATCCCTTTCTGACAATTTACACTTCAGTCAAGGTTTTTTAATGATTTCCATAGCTTTCCGTGTTTGTATAGTGAAATAATAGCTTTTTGATGCCTAAGGTAATTTGCAGTAATTTTGAGGGGCTCCTCAAAGAGTTTCCTTGCACAAAATAGATTATTATAGTAGTAGTATCTCTACCGCTGATCACTTTAAAAGGAAAAAAGTTACCTCTGTCTGACATCGCCTAGTAAGCTTTCTAGGTGCTTGGTTGTTCTGAAATTACTTTTGTCTCTTGTTTACTAAACACTCATCATGGTGATTTCATAACAGACTACAAACAAACCTAAGGCTCTCAGTGCAGTAAATATGCTGCTTTTAAATGCATCTTTCTTTGGTCATTTTAAGATAGTTCTGAGCTTTGAAGTTACCCATCATTCATGGTGTGTTCTTTTGTTTCGTCATGTTCTTCAGTCAGACCAGAACTATATGGAAGTAGATTGGATTCTTTTGATCAGATGTAGGCAAAGTTAATTAAATACCAGTGTTTTCTATGGCCGAGCCACTTCTTTGGGCTGGTAAAATGCTACAGCATTGTCATGAATTCGTCTCAATCTGCCTGTCACTCATCGCTTATGAAAGTGCTGAGAGAAGTGACAGATCTGTGAAATGCTAAGGGAAGAGAAAGGGCATGTTAGATCTTCTTTTCTTTCTTGGTCCTTCTCAGCCTATTGCATCTGCTGGCCCACCATGAGTTTTTAAGGATGCTGTTACTCAACAAGGCATAATTTCTCGCAGGAAAAGTCAGTTACAAGAAGGGAATTACTCCACGTTCCATGCCCTCCTGGAGAAAATAAAATCCATCTAACTGCCTCTCAGAGCAAGTCTTTCATTAGGATATTAACCCAGAAAGTCAGGAATTTCAGTGTCTGCCATACTGAGTGGTGCAAAGCCTGTCAAATGGCCTGTGTGTTCAGTGTTACAACTGGACTGTGTGGGAGTCATCACCCAGGCTTTGATTGCCCATTTGTGTAACTTCTCTGAAGTCTGGTGTTTGAACAGGGGGAGATTTGCGGGAGGAACCCAGGAATCCCTTCCCAAAATAGAAAAGAAATACAACCACAAGCGGTTTCCTTCCTCTGTTTAGCATAACTGGTTTTAAAGTCTGGGCCTAAGGTGATTGCAGTGGTAGTTATCTCAGAGGCTGCAAAGCTTGCCTGTAATTAAAGAAGGTGAAGGGGGAAGTTCTGTGGATAAATGTGTGTGTATTTACTTCTGTCAAATCTGCAGTAAAAGGAGTAGGATGGATCACGTACAGAGCAGCCAAGACTTAGCAATGACAGCAAGCAAAGACTGTTCTGTGCTCCTCTGCAGCACAGAAGGCCCAACAGACTTGACTTTGTTGATGTGTATGGGTAGGAGAGCTAATTAGCAATTAGAACAATTTCAAGAAGTATAAAAGGTGTAAAAGGATACAAAGAGCCAGAAACTGAAGGAAAGTTATTTTAAAATAGTTCGATTTTGTGTGCCCTTCCCTTGCTTTACAGTTGGGCTGTAAACCATCTTAATTTGCTTGCTGAAGTATCATCACAGCAAGAATAGATCAGCTACTGCAGGAGGAAGTATTCCCTGTCTTCTGGTACAAGTGCGCATCCAGTCTTGGCTCTCCATCTTCCATGGGTGCGCAGTAGATGCCCGGTTCTGCCTGACTACATATTGTTAGGAATCAGAATTTGACTAAACAGTAATTCCTGATTTCTTCAGGAAGAAAAAAACCCTGCAAGCCAAATTACTTTTTTCTGTATCACTTTGTAACTTGAATGGTGATTTCCTGTTCTTAAAAGCTGCAAAGAGTCCGAGTGTCTAAAGAAGCTCCAGCTGTCATCATGTGAGAACACAGATGCCATCAGGAGACTGGGTCACAAATTTGTTTAGAAATACTCTCTTTGTCCTGTTCCATCAATAGACTAAATAAAACCAGCTTGGACACTGAAGTTACATTCTATGCATATGACTGCCTTCTAGCAGTATCTAGCATTTTCTGATGTTTTTAAACAATTTAAACACTTAAGCATTTAATGCGGTGCTGGCAGCTTGTGAAATGTTTTTGAGGAGGCTGTTGAAGTCCTACAGTTGCTTGTCTCAGAAGTACATGCCAGGAATTTTACCTCACTGTTCATTCTTGGGATACTGGTTAAATAGACCTGAGTAATTCCCAGGATAAGAAAATCAAACTGAACCAGAACAATGTGGGAAAGTAAGATGGAAGTGAGCGAGTTCATAGTAATATTTCCTATAGGCTTTTAAATAACTTCATACAAGAGCTCTTAAAATTCTGCACATATAATTCGGTGCTGTATTTTGCCATTCTTTTAGAATATGCGCATTTTATCACCTTAAGGAAGCATACATACAGCAAGCGTGGTACTGATAAACCTTGCAGGTTTTATCACAGCCTGTCGTTTTCAAGTTTTTTATCATTATCCACTATAGTAAAACTATAAAATCAGTGTTGTGGGCATTTCAAGAATTTGTGAAGTGCTTGTAGATACATTCATATGTGATATTCACCCCTTTGCCACCACCCTTCTTGGATTGTGCTGCAGTAAGAAGCGCTGCTAGAGCCTTTTCATTATTCCAGCCAGCTCCCTCTCAGGCTGTAGTCATAAATCTTTGCAGCTTAGCTGCACTTTCTGAAAAACCAGGGACTCATAAATCAAAGCTGAGACTCAGAATCCTCGGTAACTTTTGCATTTGAGAAACTGAACTCATTGGAAGCCGTTTTCAGCCCACCTGTTCAGTTTAAATGCTGAAGTCTGTTTGTGTGTTGGGATTAATGTTTTTGCAGATCTTTTCTCAGCGTATGTATTTCTTCATTTTCAGCTTTTAAGCATAACTTTTCATGTCATGTTTAGCTGCTAGAAGGAGGGCTTGATTTTTCACATCTGCTTGGAATCTGAGGTCTGTTGAGAGTGCTGGACTTGAGGCAAGCTCAGCGAGAGGGGTTTTCTGACAGTCTTACAGAATCCTTAGAGAGCCAAAAACCTTGAGACATGGGAACATGTTTCTAGCTGCAGGCACATGAACCAAGTCTGAATTCATCAGAAAAGCTGAATCACTGGATGAGTAACTGTCCCTAACAATCAGATGACATAGCATCATGTGTGTTTACCAGGCATAGCTGTAAAAGCTTTGAGGAAAGGACTTTCTGAGTACATTAAGCTTTAGGGTTTTTGATTGAATGTACCTCTATGTTTGAAGTGCAAGAAGAATCTCTATGGTTCTGCAGCACATCAAAGATTTTTATTGTTTGGAAAATAATGTGTAACTAGTTATAGTAGTATTATCTGGATTTAAAATCAAGTACAAGGTAACCTGATCTACTCTTATATAACATAATGCTCCAAGTACTCGCATTCTAGATTTCCAGTTTCTTAACAGTGTTCGTTCTTTCCTCTTGTCACTTTTAATTAATGAAAGCAGAATTTTGCTCCAGGTCTAACATTCAGTCCGCTGAAAGCCTGAAGCTGGTACTGCTGGCAAGATGAACGATGAAACACGTTGCTCATAAATTTAGTAATAGAAAAATTACAGCTTATTTTTTTAACATGTCTGTAATGAGACGCATCCTGTGCTTTGTTACATCTAGAATTAGTGCTTACCTAGATAAAGGTGTTCAGTATTTATACCAAATGGAAAAGACGAAGCTGAAAAGACAAGATGTAACTCACTTCGTGAAATGGTTTTAGTTGGTGAATAAATGTCTGTGTTGCTGAACTTTGTTATGAAGCAGTAAAAATGTGTCTATCACAGGGGAGCACAAAACTCCCTGGTGGTTAAATCTGTCCCTTGAAGTGGAAGTAGTTCTGTTATTTTTTTCCAATAGCTAAAATAGCTTCAGAGCACCAGCTGAGCACTCACAAACTTTTACTGCTAGGACTGGAACAGAAAAGAACCTTGCTAAAGGGTGTGGGGAAGGGTTCTTGTCACAGTTCTCAGAATATAAAAATACTGCTGAAAGATGCAGAGTGTTGGGGGGGTTTAACGGGTTATTTATGCGGTTGTATTTAGACATAAAGGCAGTATTTCAGTCTGTTCTGGTTTGAGGGTTTTTTTATGGTTTTAAATGTAAGAACACATTTGTGTGTATTACACTTTACTTGGTTAATAATATTGAATACAGAGGGAGGTTGGCTCTTCCACATCTACATCCAGTGTTCAGTTAATGTGTTTGAAATTAAAGTAAGCCTTCCTGATGGTCTCTCAGCAGTGATTCAAAAGATAAAGGCAAACCACAGCTTACGTGCCAATATTTCCAACTAAAACCATAAATGGAACAAAATGAGAGAACAGAAATTATTCCTTAGGTTTTTATTACACATGAAATAGAATTATTGTTTGCTAGCAGATATGATAGTTCTTTATTCTGGTGAACTGTTTCTTATTTCCTTCCTTCCATTACCACTCTGTTTTTACATATAATGTTTAAACAGAATACAAACTGTGATTTGTTGGTTATTTTTGTGTGCTGTTTAGTGTACATCTGAAGTGATGGTTTTTTCTTTCTTTTTTTTATCTTTTAAGGCTCCTGCTAAGAGAGATCCAACTCAAAGTACAGTCAAAGAAGACAAAGTCCATCTGTTGAAGTACAATATAGGAGATCTAGTGTGGTCAAAAGTGTCTGGTTTTCCATGGTGGCCATGTATGGTTTCTGCTGATCCTGTTCTCCATGCCTACACTAAACTAAAAGGTAGGTCAGTGATGCTGCAAACATTCCAGTTTCTGTAGGTATCCATAACCATTTGTTTTGGTAAAATTGTTCTTTATTCAGTTGTATCAGTGGCTGAATCACCTCCTTGTTGTCAAGAGGAATGTTAAAATCATGTGAACACTATTCTTGAGCACATAGCAGACAGAGCTTTTTTCCTACTGTGTTTTTTTCACTGAGAACATTCTCCAGCAGATATCAAAATAGTAATCTATGAAACTGTGAAGTCTTTTAAAAGTCATCTGATGGTGCTTTCCACTGTTTTTATGGAGATGCTTGGAGAAGTGATAAGGGCTAAAAATTTTATTGAAAGCTAATGGGAATTAAATACTCCGATAATTATGCTTTACTACAAGCAATCCATAATTCAGGTAACTAGATTTTCTGTGGTTCGTAGAATCAGCACTGTTACCTACAGACAACATTAGTTTATTCTAAATGCAGGGACTATCAAGTGTTAACGAGCTTTTTGAGTAGGAATCTGTGTGATTTCTTCATGTCATTTGGAGCTTTCTCTGTTCTGATACCTGAAACCTTTGAGGCATCTCTGTGCTGGTTATAGAATGATAAAGTAACAGAGTTTGGAAAGGACCTCTACAAGTCATATAGTCTCCAAGTTAGGCCAGGTTGCTCAGGGCCTTGCCCAGTCAAATATTTAATGTCTTCAGGGATGGTGACTTTACAGCTTTTCTTGGCAACTGGTTCCAGTGATTGGTAGCCAGTATGGCAAGAAGACTTGTTCCTTTATCTGGCTGAAATTTCCTTTCTTTCAACCTCTGTCTATTGCCTTTTGTATTAGTGCTATGGGAGTCAAATTGGTTAGGTACAATTTGCCACTGGGGAGTCTCTGCTGGCTCTTCCCAAACAGCTTTTTGTCTTTTATGCGCTTGGACATATAAGAGAATAGGTCTTACAGGAGAATTTGGCACATAACCTTGTGGTCGCTGAGAGTAAGCTAGTCAGCCTGACTTGTAGTTCCCCAGATTGTTACTGTTTTTCTTGAAGATAGGTACAATGTTTGGAGTGTTTACCTTTTGCCAGTCATTGGGTATTTCCCCAAATGGCTGTGACCTTTCAAAAATTACAGAGATCACCCTCGCAGCCACGTAAGCCAACACCTTCAATGTCTTCTGAAGCATCTGACCTGGTCCATAATCTTAGAGATATCCAATCTGATTAAGTGCTCTCTTTCTTACTATGCTGTGGGTAGTGTGTCAGTCCTACAGCCCTTGTTACTGCACTAAGGGTCCATGAGGCTTTGGGATAGATGTTGCAGTCTAAGAAACAAGCAAAACCCTGAGACAAAGAAGGCGTGGAGTCCCCCAGCCTTTGTCCTTTGTCACTCAGTCTCCTGCCCCATTGAGCATTCCTTAGCCTTCCTTTTGCTACTGTTGTATTTACAGCAAATCTTCTTGCTGCAGTTTGCATCCCTCACTAGTTTCAGCTACAGCTGAGTACTGTAAACTGTTTTTTACTATGTTTATGCCAAACTGCACGGAAAGTTTAGAAAACCTAAAAACAGAATCCAGAAAATTTGCAGGTTAAGGAGAAAAGCAAGAGGTTAATAGGAATATCAAACCCAAATAGGAGCGCATAACTCTGTTTTGATACTTAGGCTTCTCAATGATTCCGCGTATTTTATTAGAACAAGCAGAAGTATCGACTTCCGTTGTTATGAACAGAGTTAGGCATTTACTTGTCACTAAAGATTTCAGTAACTTTGAAATGTATATTCCCAAGTGTGGGAAAGCAGTGCTTTTGTGGTTTGGTTTTTCCCTGGTTTTCAAGGGTTGTGTTGAGAACTTGGAAAGTGGACTAGAATATACATCTAAAACGTGCATTGGAATTACAGATTTCTAGCGTGCAGGAACTGTAAGCGTGCAGGATTGTAAATCTGAATAATCCTGACACATTGGGGGTGTAGTCTTGAAAAAAACCCCTTGGTTTAGTAGGAGTAGGGGTTGGTTTTTTATAGTGGTAGGTGATCAAGCTGGCAAATGGGTGGAAAGCTGCATTTTCACAGAGAGAAATCAGTCATACTAATCCATCATAGTTTTCTCTGCAGAAAGACCAAAATCACACTGACATAAATTAATGGTGCTGCTTATAAAAAGCATGAATTATATCCTTCTCTTTTCCAGTGGTAGCGTGGCCTCAGTGGGAGTATTAGTTGTTTTCTTTCCGCTTGGGCCATCTAATTTAAAGAAACATGGACCAAACAGAAAGGTCTGAGAATAGCATGAATAGGCATCTAGGAATCTTATCTGTGCAGGCAGACTGAAGTAGCTTGGGGCTGTTTAATCTGACAAGGAGGAGCTAAAGGATAACCCAGTAACTGGCCTTAAATAAGTTACATGTAAAAAAGAAAAGGCATAAACTCTTGTTCTGGGAAGAAGGGAGCTTAGTAGCCATGAATATTTAGACTGCGTATTAAGAACTTGGAACGGATAAAATAGTGATGCATTGCGGTTGATTGCCTGGAGAAGTGGTGTGAGAGAAAGTCTGTTACTGTGAGGCACTGTAATGGGTTGCCCAGGGAAGTTGTGAATGCTCCATTCCTGGCGGTGTTCAAGGCCAGGCTGGACAAAGCCTTGGGTGACATGGTTTAGTGTGAGGTGTCCCTGCGCATGGCAGGGCGGTTGGAACTGGATGATCTTAAGGTCCTTTCCAACCCTAACTATTCTATGTTTCTATGGGAGGTTTTTAAGAACAGATTGAATGAATATTTCTAGGATTATAGCTAGACTCAGTGTTGGTAGTAAACTAAATGGCTTCTTGAATGCTTTCAAGCTTTCATACAATTGTTGGAGTGGTTATTATAGACTCCTCAGACAAGTTTTTCATGTAGCAGTCTTTCAGAGTTTTGATCAGGCAGTCCCTGTGATTTTACTCATTGGATTATTTGGTTATTACAACATAATAGACCTAATATTATTTTGAGAGAAATAAAGCTGTTTATTTGTTCCTAACTGAATTACTCTGCCCCTTGAAAGGAAGAAGGTTCCTTCATCATCAAGAATCTCTGTGGCAGATTTTTCTAAGAAATCAATCTAGCAAAACTCTAGTGCCACATGCCTGAATACAACCTGCAGAGTACTAACAGAAAGAAGGTTGTATGCCTGTGCCTTACTACAGTGGGACAGCATTCCTCTTTGCAATGCTAGGAGAATGAATGTTTCTTATCTAGGTTTCAGAATTGTTCTCTTATCTTCCCACTTTCCCTTCTCTCTCTTCCACCACCCAAATCCTTTTCATTTCTTGCTTTGATTCCTTAAAAGCTTGGTTAAGATGAAGTTGTGATTGCAAATGTTAAAACTAGGTGAAGTTTGTATCTCAGCTTAAGAATATTATGAAGTTTAGGTGAATCAGAGATGAGGCTGAGGGCAGCAGCTAAGCTTTTAAAACATTTTCAAATGTAGCATTTTCAGAAACATCCAGGTCTACTTACAAGTTAATACACATGGAAAGCACTCATATACAGTAGTAACCTTCAGTTAATTTAGCAAAGCATATTGTTTTCTGGAATTAAATTATTGGGCTTTTGTGTCCAACTCCATAGATTACAGCTCAGACACTTTGAAGCTGGTTAAGTGGGTTTTTGAAAGGGTAACCAGTTGTACTGTGCTTTTGTCATGGGAACTACAGCAGTTTACAAAAGTCTTCAAGTCTGAAAGTGCAGGGAACAACCTATGTTGTATCTTAAATACATTTGTTTTTAATTTTCAGGACAGAAAAAGAGTTTTCGTCAATATCATGTTCAGTTTTTTGGAGATGCCCCAGAGCGAGCCTGGATATTTGAGAAGAGCCTTGTGCCATTTAAAGAAAAAGACCAGTTTGAACAATTATGTCACGAAAGTGCAAAACAAGCCCTCACGAGAGCAGAGAAAATAAAGGTAAGAAGCTACCAAGTCAGACAAGATTTAGAGATTTTTATTTTACTGTTAGAGGTGTATGCAGGTATAAATAAATGTTCTAGAGAGCTTTAAAGACAGCTTGTTTTACAGAGGCCTGTAGTTTTATACTTCACTTAGAGATGTAAAGAATAGGATGGTTTACCACTGTTTATTACTTTTAAAAATACTCTTCTGCTTTGTCATTGATTCATGTGTGGTACCAGTACTGGCAAATATAATTCCATTTTAATGTCTGAATGATAATTATACATTACACTTTGTCTCTTAGAATTGTTTTCTGTTACTGTTGACATTTTTAAATCAGAAGTGGGCAAATTTCTCACACTGCCATCTTACCTTGCAGATGTTAAAGCCTGTTTCAGGGAAGCTGCGGCCACAGTGGGAGATGGGCGTTAAGCAAGCAAGCGAAGCAGTAGGCATGACAGTGGAAGAACGGAAGGCCAAGTACACCTTCATCTATGTTAGGGACAGACCTCATCTTAATCCTCGAGTGGCAAAGGAAGTTGGCGTTGCTGTGGAACCCCTGGAGGAGTTAGATGAGTCGTCTTACTCGAGTGAAGAAACCACTCAAAATCTGAAATCGATGAAGGAGTCTGGCATTCCTAACAAGAGGAGGAGAAGGACATCAAAATTGTCAGCCACTGATGATATGGAAGAAAGCACTCAGTCAGGGACTAAGGATACTACTCCTCAAAAGTCATCCGAACAGGCAGAATCGAAAAGAGGGATAGGCTCCCCTCTCAATAGAAAGAAAACTCCAGCATCTACTCCACGAAGCAGAAAGGGCGATGCAGTGTCTCAGTTTTTGGTCTTTTGTCAGAAGCACAGAGATGAGGTTAGTCTCTTTTCACCATTATTGCTGTTGATTGCCTCTTCTCATTTCTGTATTCAAAGAAACTTCTTTACTTCAGCCGACAAAAAATAGTTACTAGTGTAGAATCCATAATACTTCAGCTTTGACTAGGTACACCTGCATCAAATCTTTAAACAGGAACAGAGAAAGAAGGGAATGGAGATGTGCATATAAACAAGACAGTAATAATGCCACTGTACTTTAACCATAAGTTGTTTGTATTAGCTATAATATTTTTAATGTAAGGAAAATATATAGATATGCATACATACACTTAGGCAAATATAACAAAGGCTGTGCTGTTTATAGCAATCTATTTGTTGTTAGCTTGTACATTCTTTCTGAAGATGTGGCTCAGTTCCTTTGGTGTGTTCCCTTGTCTTTGAGCTTCTCCAACTCCATTTATGTACCTAGAATCTTTTGCTGAGGTTCAAAAGAATCTAGTTACCAAAGCTTTTCAGAATCACTGTCAGCGTGCAGTCTGCTGGGACAGAAATGAGGTCCTCTCGAGAGGATTACCCTTGAAGACAAGGTAGAATATATAAATACCTTAATATCAACATTTCTTAGGAAGATGGTTAGAAGTATAAAAGCAGTACTGCTGTTCTAGCTCATTACTTTAAAATCATGACCCTCATTTTTATTCCTTAAAACCTGCTCCATTTGCAGTACGTTTCCATGCACTGAAAGAAGCATGAGTTCTTATCTTCTTGTACTGTTCAGTAATAGCCACAGAAGGACCAGAAAGTTAGTGGTGACCTTGTCACTACTGAATAGTTAACTCTGTTAGAGGATATTTATGTCAGAAAGCATTAATAGATAAAAACATTATAAAGGAGAAATTGAAAAAACAGATTCTGTTAAATGGAAGTCACTTAGTTGTGGTTCAACTTAGGATCTTTTTAGATCATTGCAACTTAAGCTAATATTGAGAAAGAAAATGTTACGCATACCTTTTAATGGCTTGGATTAAATTGAGACAAGCATTGGCAGTTCAGTTTGCTGGCTCCAGAAGGGAAAGAGGTTTGTAGCCAGACTATTAAATGCAGATTTTGACATATTCATTATGAAAAGCTGTGTGGGTAAACCCTCTGTTCATGTTTGGGAGACCTGAGTTCTATTTCCACTTTTTCTACAAGGAACCTCCTTCTGTAAGTAACCTCACATATACTGGCAAGGGGGAATATCCTTGGCCTCTAATGTAGGTAGCAAGAAGTCTTGTGCAATATTGAGGGACATGAAATTAATTTTCTGGAAGAAATGAAATTATTATGGCTGGGTTTATGGACTCTGAGCCAAACATCTTACCGCAGAAGAGATGTGCTGAGTGTCTGATGTTTGTATTTCTGTTTTCTGTGCCATTTATCAAGCTGGACTCCCTACTACAGTTATACTGTAATTCTCAAATTAATAGATGGAAAATACTAAGATTATTACAGTCTTTGACATTGAGGAATTTCTTTGTCTTCAGTGTCATTACGGGAAACTGAAAAACTTGTATGAACTTGAAAATCTTGCTGATGGTAGTGGTTGATGTTGCTTAGAGTTAAGTAGAAGGAAGCAAGTTTCAAAATACTGTGTATTTGGTCTGTAAAATATACATACAAATCATCCTGACGTTTCTGCCTAAAATACCTTTTAGTAAGATCAGTCATGAATACCCAAATCCAGCTGACTGTGTGATACATTCTAATGGGTACAGAAGCACATCTGTGTGTAGAACAGAACTAGTTTGTGAAAGCTGCAGGTGCCAGGTGACCGCAGATTATAGTCCCTGTAACCCATCAGGGCAGCAGAACTTGTCGTTCCTTTCCCTTGATTTGCAGTTAACTGGCAGAGTGGGAAGTTCCATATTAGATACTCATGCTTCTTGCGCAGAACTTGTTACCTGTGTACACTTCAGCCTGTCATGTTGCTTTTAAAATGGCAGTTTTATGCCTTTGGTGAAAGTTGGAGATCATCCTAACTAGTGTTTGGAGTTTCCCCTTCCATTAGGCTTATCTAGTTCAACTTGCATGGTTTGCTTTCCATCCAAGACTTCGGTTTTGTTACTGTTGTAGATGTTCTTGTGCTGTAGGAGTGGAAATGCTAGCTAAAAAACAGACCTGTTTTTGAGCTACTTGTATTGGTGGCATCTGAGGGTTTAGTGTATCGCTCCTTTAGTATTTGCATGTAGGAACTTAGAAGAAAGGAGAATTATGGATCCAGAAGAGGCTTTCTGGCCCCAGACTTGGGAAGGCATGGAAGTGAATGGAAAGGAATGACTGACGACTTCTCTTTTGGGGTCTCTAATAACTGCAAGCTCTCTTAGAGGCAGAGCAATTTCTGCTATATCTTGTTTGGAGTCTGGCTTTGTTCGGTAGTGGTATTCTTATATGAGTTTGATTTTATTAATTACTGTTTTTAGTGTTACATTTTCTGGGCACAGGAGGGTGAGGAATAGTTGGAATTTTTAGGAATGAATGATGGGTGTTGGAACACTGGATGAACTGCTGGAAAATGTTTAATGATTTAAGAGGCATGTTTTCCTGAGGGAGGTGTTGAAAGCTTGGAGCACTTTCATGGTCATAGTGACACACTGAAGTATTTTGTGCTGTTACCAAAGGAGTAAAGATATATTTTGTAATATTGGCATTCTTATGCTCTGCCTCTGTGAAATATAACCATAGTAGTCATTAGAAAGGAATGTCTGACTTGAGGTGAAGGTATCATTCAGTGAGAGGCAGACAGCTATATTGTTTATATTAATTCATTGATTTGGGCCTTGAGTCTGTTTTGAGGTAAATCGAAAAATAATTTCACTAGCAGGGCTTACAATTAAAGCTTTCTGTGTGTGTAAGGAGCTGTTGAACATGAAGACAAGTATAAGTGAAGCTAATACACTTCGCTTAATGAGCTAGGACATGCCTGGTCTAATTAACAGTGTTTTCCATACCTGTAGTGATGCTAATGCCCGTGTCCAAGGAAAGGTCTTGCATGTGTTCTGT
The DNA here is from genome assembly GCA_009867235.2 of Psittacus erithacus. Lineage (NCBI taxonomy): Eukaryota > Metazoa > Chordata > Aves > Psittaciformes > Psittacidae > Psittacus > Psittacus erithacus. Next base: position 29,720 of record WYDI02012492.1, read on the forward strand.
AGCGTAGTTACACTTAGAAATAAGTACCTGGAAGAAGTGTGTGGTTTTCATGTGCATCAAGATACATGATAAATCATTTCCTGTCTTTCCAGTATTCCAGTCTTCCAAAGGATGCTGGAGAGGGACTCTTCATTGGGAACTGTAGTGATAGGACAAGGGGTAATGGATTAAAACTTAAACAGGGGTAGTTTAGATTGGATATAAGGAAGAAGTTCTTTACTGTAAGGGTGGTGAGGCACTGGAA
>WYDI02012494.1:0-21088 GCA_009867235.2 Psittacus erithacus
ATAAATACAAAAAAAACCCAAGAAACAACACCCCCACCCCACCCCAAATCACTTTAAATCCTCAAAAGTGGATCCTTATGAGTTCTTTTGATAGCTGACTCTTGGGTAAATACAAAAGGAATTAATTGTATGGCTATGTAGAGTATAAGGTGCAATTAAGGATTTATTGGCATTTAATTGTTATTAATCATGCCACATTCTGTCATAAATCACCTGCTATACACAATATGCTGTGCTTAATAGGTTTACATAAATCCCATATGTGCTTGTGTTCATACTGCATATACATACAGAAGTTCACGAAAGTAACTAATTTTCCCCTTATAATTCTTAGTTGAAACTGAAATCAAACCCACTATTGAAAGGTAATTTCCAATTTTATTGGAAGAAATATACAATATATTCTTCCGATCAGGTATTTCGGTGAAGGAATAAATACTTTGATGACTAGACGGTTATACTGAATCCAACCTTTCATTGTTTATTTTTTGAAATGGTAACACAGTCCCGCTGAAGACTACAAAACTGGAATTCCTGGAAACCAAAACCCTGTCTTGACCCTCAAGGAAACCAAAGCTTGGGAAACCGCAGAAGTTGCCTCAAACGATGACAACAAAATGCCTCAGCAGTGTTCTGGCATGCTGGATTGCCCTTGACCTTTTTCAGAGACTGCTGAAACCAGTGCCAATTACTGTCAGTTCTGTTGGTTTATTCTGCAGTATGGACACCTGTAGACCATGAAATGGAACAAGATTGCAATTGCTTTCACACAGGTCACCATGCAGTCATCAGCTGGTAACAACTGTCACTCATTACCTACTGAAAATGTAATCAGACTGATAGCACAGATATGAAAGTCACTGTTTTCCCTCCTCATAAATCTGAAGTATTTATTCCTTCCACTGAAAGGAGTCAGTCCTTTCCTTCTTAAGAAGCCTGTATTGTTACCCAAATCCATTAAAAAAGGCCATAAAATACATGTCTGTACTAGAACAAGTAAGTAGAAACACAAAACAATTTGTCTACAACAATGAATGTCTTCAATCCACTTGCTCCTCAATAGCAAGGAAAAGAGTATGCACATGCGCTGGGCAGGAGACTCTGGGGGGAAAGAAAAGGCAGTGGGTTTTTCAGTGTTTTGGCAGCTTAACCAATTTGGATGCCGGCAGAGTAGTGACAGGAAAAAGTCTTAAGTCAGATGTCCCTCACAACTGCATCCTACTGTTGGCATCTTTCTGTTGATTTTAAGAGGGCTGTATCTCAGCCATCTCTGCTAATACAAGTTCAAGAAATACATGGTAAGTAGAGCAGCAAGTTTTTATGTAAACTGATACAAAAAGAACAGTTAAAGTCCTATGAAAAGAGCATTTTGCTAGTCTAATCTCCATATAACAAACATGCAGACAATAGTGACAAGTCATTCCCTGACAATTCGTGCCAATATTGGTTACCCCTGTATGCAAGGGGAAAAGCAAAAAAAAAAGACAAGAAAGAAGAAGGAACAAGATGAAGAAGCAATTCAGGACAGCATCTGATCAGGAGTCATTATCACATGAATCAGAGGAAGAAGAAGAAGAGGTGACTTCTCGAGTCCGTACCTCAACCAAGCTATGGAATATGTGAAAAGATTCTATCAGTCAACCAGGGGAGCACATCATCACCTGGTTGCTCTGATGCTGGGACAGTGGGGCCGACGGTCACAAACTAAAAGGTAGGGAAGCCAAGCAGCTGGACTCACTTGCTAGGGAAGGAGGAACTGACAAAGCAATTGCAAAAAAGAAACAGTCCCTCAGCCTTTGGAGGCAGCTCTTGGCAGCTGCGAAAGAAAGGTTTCCACACAAGGACGATGTTATGAGTCGTTCGGCCAAGAGGACTATGCTAGCGAAAGTCTCTGACGGAATCAGTCATTGCAGAGATGATCTATCATAGGCAGTATACTCCACTGCACAACAGGGAGTTGAACTTCAGTAATTTCCTCTTACTAACTTCTCATCTTTTGTCAGGAAATTATTGTACCCACTGTTGATTACTAGCTAACAAGCAGATAGCTCTCCCCAAACCTTAAGCTCACATAAACAGCTTACAATCTACTGCCCCAGGAGAGTCCAACAGATAAGGATAGAGAAAGAGCTCTTCAGCCTGCCAAAAATTGTGTTTAGCATACCATCTCCCTAGCTTCCTTTGCAAGAGTGAAACATCCAGGCTAAGGATCAGATGGTCTAATAAAGACAACAGCAGTCTGATGACAATCTAATAGAAGACGACAGTCTAATAAAGACCAACCAACTCATAGCTGATCAAAATAAGCCAAGTGATAACAAAGACAAAAAAAGCCCACAAACAAAAACCCCAATCAAATCAAATGTATTTTTTTCACCCAATTCCTGCTTTATAAAAAAGTTCACAAATCTCAACTGATCACATGATTGTCAGAAGGACCTTCACTCCTTCCCTCAAATCACGGAAAATGAGATGTTTTAGCAGTGAGAAATACTGTTGGTATCAAATTGTTAACCCTCTTAACAACAGATTTTAACAATAGATGCTATAACTACTAACAGCCCTTTACTAACCTCTTAAAAAATCAATTAGAAATTAACTCAGTACTCCTCTCCTCCAGGCAAAACCAAGCAAAATGGAGAATTTGATTAAAACTGTTTTCCTTTTCCTGTATTTCAAACTTTTTTCCCCAACTGAGCTTCACTTTAAGATTGTCATACTTGTTCTGGTCATTACAAATAACAGACACATTATATTCAGACTCAACCACAAGACATTATGTCTGTCTATAAAGGTAATTAAAATGATTAAAAACCTAACAATACTAAAATAATAAAGTTAGTGCTACTTTTTCCTCCGCACCCCCAATCAGATAATTAAGTAATTTACAAGAAATCAAAAAGGGAGAAATCTTTCAGAAAGGAAGCTCAGTATCTGTTATCAATGGCTATTCACATTTAAACATTTGGAAGTCATGAATTTTTATGATTTTGCATAACCTTTGTCATTTTACTTCTTCGCAATAAGAAACATTTTACGGGGATGCCTTATCTGAGCAATGTCACAGGGTTGCAATTGTGACTGCCCTTGAAAATAAGATGAACTCATTATATAACAAACGTAGTACCACAATATCACAGAATTGATTAATGTACTATTTAATAAGAGCTTTTAATTCTAATATTCTACAGATTCATGTAGTGTTTAACAATTACAAAAAAAAATATGGATTAAGAACGGAGAAGTAAATGGCTGTTTCTCTTGCTGTTAGCAACTACAGCAATTCTTGAATAATAATTAAAAATGGCAGCTCACTTCAGTTGTTACTTGCACACTGACAAATGCCTCTAAGTTGGTTCTTTGTACTTCAAATTGATCAATATTAAGTCCAGTATCTCATCAAAAATAATTTTTCTATTATGCTTTACTCTTAAATATCTTAGTACTTCAGCAACTGATAATACCAAAGAAAACTTGATGAAATATTTCAGGGAAGTTATTTAATAAAAACACCTGCAATATAATCTATCTAGTACTCCTTACAGTATTTCCATTGTTTTAATGAGCAATGAATACCTTTCCCACAAATTAGGCTTATAGAAAAATAAACCTTATGAATCTCCTGCAGAGTAGTCTTTTCTGGAGAAGAGATATCTTACTAAAAAATAAATCAGAAATGTAAGACAGTAACAAATAAATAAATAAATACAGCAAACTACCGACCTTCTTTTACACTTTCAATAATTTCTTCTCAGGCAGATGCTAGATACAGTAACTAATTAGATTTAAACCATTAATTTCTTTCATTCCACAAATACCCATATACAGGTATTTGTAGCATAGAGCAAAATACTAATTAATGGAACTGCATAGTGAATAAATATTTCATCATAATGGTTATATCTATGCAATGATTTAAGAGATATGAAAAGTTGAAGCGAACATGTTGACAACATACACAAATTCTATTGAAAGGAAATGTTACTAGTAAGTTGTTTATACCTATCAGTGTAAATTACAACCAGTCATGATAGCCACTGCGATACAAAGCATGTATTACCTCATGCTAAATGCCAGTGTAGCTCCCGAGAAAACATCATCTACGCATTCAATATCATCTGGACTATTACTTTAATAATTCTATTTTCCTTGAGCCCCTAAATATACAGAATAAAACAACTTTGCGTTTGTTGGTTTGGTTTTGTTTTGTTTGTTTTTTAATTCTGGCTCTATGTAAGTATTGAAAAAAAAACCTTCAATATTGTCTTTAGTTCAAGACAATGAAAAGAATGTTAGGAAACAGTTTTATACCATAATATAATACAGCTAGTGCCATAAAATTAGAGATCTTAAGATGAAATTCCTTCTGACATTTGCATTTACAGGCGATATTGTAAATACCACTTGTTTGCTTTAGCCTGTATCTTATCAGAAATATTATAATTTTCAATTAAAATTAAGACAACAAACCCTATTAGTCAAAATATAAAAGCAAGCATTGCAAAGCTGAAGAACAAATATTGACAGTTATACAGAAAATATCAGTATACAAAGGAAACAGAGCCCAAATCTTTCTGACTTAAAAGCCAGGATTAAAAACACCTTTATGTAAAATTAGGCAAATGGATACTTACAATTTCATCTTTAGATGGGCAATCAATAGTTAGAAGCATACTGTCAAAAATCAGACCAGCCCAAATAACAGATGTTTTCCCGTTCTGTAGCTCGCTGAAGTGGAGAACACAGCTGTGAAACTCCTATGATCATCCCCTCCTCTCTGGCTTACTTCTTCCAATGTCGGATTGAAACATACAGTATACAAACAGGTCTACTTGTGAACATACTGACAAACTGAAGTATAGAAAATTTTGCTATCTTCCACATATTTTTTCTTCACATCTTTCCACTCATAAGAGAACAATGACAGAAAAAGAAAAACCATAAAAGCCACCCAATTTCCATTAAAATAATTAGCCCTGAATACATTAGGAAACATAAATTACTTCAATGGATATTTTAGCCTGAGTTATATCACTGATGAAAATTTCTCATGTGTGAATTCTTTTTCTTTTATGGTTTACACCCTTCTCAGTTTAAATCCAGATTTTAGTGTAAAAATGTGTCTCTCTTCCCACTACCTGCCATCTTGTCTTCTAATCTTGTTTCTGCCTTCTGCTCCCTACTAAAAAAGGCAAATGAAGTCAATGAAGTGGGATTTGGAGGGTGGCTTGCTGCTCTTTGGGACATTGGGGGGTTGTTTTTCACAATACTGAAGTGGCTTTCTGCTCTATTTATACACCAACTCATGCATTCATTCTTCTACAGCAAAAAAGTCTGAAGTGGAAGAATATCTGAAACCTGTGACTCACAGAAATTCTAATTTATTCTCAGCTACAGAAATCTCCACTGTTTTTATTATAATGAACATTCCTGCGCCAGGCTAATAAGAATTCTATTAATTAATAGCAGCTTAGCATTTTGGAAATAATGGAAGCAGATGGAAAAATGTTCAACATTTATACTATTTTTACTCGAGTTTTTGATGCAGGAACAGCAAATTCTTGCGTATGTTACAACAGCAGCTGTTTGATTGCTTTTTTTATGTCATTTATTTTGACTTTAAGTCTCTGGGTTCCTGCATTGTTGTACAAAGTCTCACAAAATCCAGTCTTCTGGACACCTCTAAACTATAAATAATGAATACCAAAGCATCATGAAAATTAAATATAAAAATTCCCAGCAGGCATCCATAATGACACAACTTCAAAATTACAGTACGTTAAAACTTCAGATGGTTGCATAATAAAATTCCTAAATGATTAATTTAATATACTAATTGTTGCAACGATGATTGCAGAGGCAAGGTACTAACAGGTGTAGAATACATAAGTGTCTTCTGACTGATACAGCCAGGTGTGAAGAAAATTTAAGTGAATCCTGATGCATCCCAAAGAAAAAATAGTATGAATTACTAGAACTGAAATGTAGATTTATTTTATTGTCTTCATTTTCTTTATTACAATAAGGTCAAACAAGAAACATGGACATGTATGTTTTGTAGGGGACCTTTATTTCACTACATGCTAAATGTTTCAGGTTTTATTCAGAGCTACTTCCGGCAGCTTATTTCTTTGCATCTCACCACTGTAGTTATCAACTACAGTTAATTTCCACATTAAATATTTTAGTGATTTCTCTGTACCAAAGGACAAGCTTCATCTAACTACATTTTCCAAAACAGATCTCCACATTTGTTCAACTTTTCTCTTTATTATGTGCAAGTTCTGATCCAAGCCTAAAGCACAAAGGCAATCAACACTGAAGAATGACATGAAATGGTTTCTTTATTCCACTCCTCACTGAATAGAAAGTTTCCATTATCTCCCACAACATCTTCACTCTATCAATTTGACAGGGGCATGCGGTTCTACACTCCAATGCCTCTACTCTAGAACTTTATACAGATTTTCTATCTTTTTCTAATATTAAAGAAAAATGATAAATGAGAAAGTCTTCTTCTTTTCCTGCATAAGTATCATCTTCCTTTTCCTTTAATTATTCTATACTTTAGTAAAACACACATTGGAGTAAGTATCTAGAGTCAGTCAAAACATGCAAGAATAAAATACAAAAACTTACTTGGACAAGCATAAAAAGAAGCCATTACAGTGCAATAAATGCTAATCTAGTTAAATCAGTAAGGCACCTATGACAAAAATTATACTCTAACAACCTATTGTCTTTTGACTGATCACTGTACCTGCAAAATATTTGTCTCACAGAGAAGTATTATTTAGGACACATTGCTCAAAGTTAATGGGAACAAAATGGCAAACAGAAAAATGTTTGTTCAACCAAACAAGATTTTATCAAGCCTCACACAGTAAGACAATACATTGCTAACTGTAAAAGCAAAGTATACATAACATCCAAGAAAGCACTCAATGAACAACAGCATAAAAAGGGGAGTTCCCTGTCTTCACCTAGGTGGTTCTGGCAGAACTGATCCTTCCCTGCAGTGTGATAGTTGGTCCTTCCTAAAGTGATCTCTGATTTACCTAACAAGGATCCTATTTACAGGAACCCAAAAATACCAGCTGTGGTCTGTTTTACTCTTGATTTCTCCTGACTGCCCTGTTAGATTTCTGGCTTTGAGGGAGATAAAGTTTACTGTGGAGTGCTGATGAGCTGTGGTATTACCTGGTTACATTCCCTGCCAATCCTTATAAACCTCATCACCTTTTACACATTTGCTCATTGTGAGTCCCTTGAGGACTTAAGTTTCCCAAATCAAAGTTTGTCCCCCCCCAACAGCTCACAAATTTGAATTGTACATCCTGACACTAAGAAATCCCTGAAGAAGTTCAGGGGGAACATGGGATGTGGCTCCAACCTCCCTTTGGGTCTCACTGGGCAGTAGAAAGAGAAGGATGAAGGTGAAGGCTTGACTGAGCACTGTACAGAAAAGTAGAGCTGGGAATCTTTCCTTCCTCTTGCTCCTCCTTCACTAACACACCTGTTTCAAACCATCTACTCTCCTTTCCCCCTTCCCACATCAAGAGTCACCTATAAACACATCAGCTTCAGTAGGACATGACACCATGAGAAAGACACTGCAACAAGAATCACAGGCAGGCAACGAGGTGAGAGCATGGTCTCCATCTCCAGCATCTCATTCTCCCTCTTGTTTTTGCTGCAGCAATTATTCCAGGTTGGACACTCAAAAAAAAATTAACAAGGCATAAAAGCCCAGATGCTGCCAGACAGAAGCAATTTAGGCCCAGGATTAGTTACCTCAAAACTGCAGTGACAATCAAAACTACTGGGTGAAAATAAAACATACTTTTAGAATTATAATACTAATGGCCAGTGTTTTCTTGAATGGTCAATAAAACAGATCTCTATATTATCATTTTAATTGTGAACTAAATTTATATCAACAACTTATCTCATTACAAAAGCTAGAAGAAATGTAGCACAAGCCATCTCTTGCTCTATCAAGCCATTCTACAAGTACTGGTTTTCAGACAGAAAATGAGAGCTTAAAAGCACAATTTTTTTTAGTATTCTGCAGACATTTGCTACAGAAACCCAACTGAAAGCTGGTCATGTTGAAGAACTCAAAGAACTGAGGCCTTAGGTATCAAATATTGTTTTATTGAGTAGAAGATTCTTTTGGAACTTTGATTACACAAATTGAAATACTTGAACTGCTAATGAGCCAACAGCTTCTGCAAAGCAACTGCTTTCTTTTGTAGCTTCAGTCTGCTAAACAGCCTCAGATAATGGGAAATGAAGGCACTCATGAACAAAGTATCTCCAAAAACCACTATCCTGGGGCCTAATTTTATCTATACCGCATACTTACTTTATCTTCTTATAAGTATTGTCTAATACTTTTAAGTATTCAGTTCATATTGGTCACTTAAAGCACTCACATAGTAACTGGACTGAAAGACTCAGAACAGATGAAAAAAGAAATATGAGAAAATAAGACATATTCAACGTCTGCTTTACGGAATAAGGTATTTCTAATAATTTTATAAAGAAATAGATTGAGTTTAAGTTCATTTTTACTATCATTGTTTTCAATAAAAGAGTTCCGTACATCTATATCATATCAAACAGGACTTAAATTTACTTCCTCAAAAACTGACAGGTTCTAAACTGATTTGAATTAAAGAAATATATAAATATATATATATACATAAAATGGAGCTTCAAACATAGGTTAGACTAAGAAAATAAACAAAATTGTATAACAAAACATGACAAAGTTTTACAGTATTGTTTTTTCCCCCCATAGGAAATTATTTTTTTAATAGGACCAGTGCTCCTAGAGGTGGCTAGTGTTTAATTATTCCATTTTAGTTTTATCCTTGAGCTTTATTTCTGGAGCACCATCATCAAATACCAGGTTATGATAAAAAGTTGTTTCATGCCCCAGTGTGCAGATCACATTCTCTTATTGAACTCCCTGCCCTTTCCCACCTGTCCTTCCTCCCTCCCATCTTCAAATAAGAAGTACAGCTTGATCTTTCCCTTGATCTTTCTGTAAAAAGCAATCTATAATATTGACCTCTAAGAAGCTGCTAGCAATTAGATTTCCCCAGAGGCCACCAGAATGAAACCAGCGTTAGACAATTCAGGAATTGTAAGTATTCCAGGGAGCTTTCTGAATAAAACTTTTTCACCTGGTACAGGTGCAGAAGTGTGATAGCTAAGCAAGAGAACCAGTCAGTGGTGCTAGTCTCCAAGTTACCTTCCCCTACAGCTCAAGACTACTGCTCTCTGTGTTGAAAGCTATCAACCCATTCTGGAGCAGCCCTTAATTCCTGCACACACTACCTGTCAGCCAAAATTTCTAAAGCTTTTAAGAGCTTTGTATGTCTCAAATACCAGCCATCTCCTACAGACACATGGTGATTGGAAGTTTTGCTTTGGCTTTTGTACTGATGAACATGTGGACTGCTAAAAAAGACCACCAACACATGGGGCTCGAAGAAACAAAGCAAGCAGATAAAGTTCTGCATACTACCTGTGTAGAGAGATCATTTTCATTATTCAATAAAAACAGTAATTATTCTTTAGTTTGTTGAGTTTTATTGGAAATTCCTACACTCCTAAACCAACTTCTTTATGAACTATTATTTACAATATAGTGCATTATTAGTAGCTTAAAACTACCATACAGTAGCCATCAGAGGGAAATATTCTTTCAAGTTTCCCACTTGAAAATTATTCTCTCTATATATTCAAGCTTTGCTATTCTTTAATATATTGCTTCAGAAGAATTGTAATACTTTATTTTGTTTTCCCATTTTGGAAGAGTGGGCATTGGTCTTGGGGCCAGACCAATTTTTACGTGCACCCCTTTGTTGCGCCTCTGACATTTTGTGAGGCATTTTTCCACACAATTTTATCTCCCAAATACTGTAACAAAGCCTATTCAGGAAACAGAGCTAGCAGACCTCAGGCTGTCCTAATAACCCCTTTCTTTTGACAGACTGAACCATAGGCACTGAGGCATAATGACCTTGATACTAAAGGACTCCCTAAGCATCATAAATATATAGATGAGAGGGATCTTCTGCCTCGGAAGTAACTTTCTTTTAGATTATTAGGGAAGAAGTGGTGTATTTTCAGCCACCAGCATACACCTCCTTTCATGGGCACTGCAAATAACGCAACACCTTTTAGAATATAAAGGCACTGATTCATTCAAAACAAAACGTCACTAAGAGCTCTCTGCCATATATTTGTATATAAAATTTCAATTACAGATGGATGTGTCAAAGTGTCTGCAAGCAACTGCAGCGTCATTGTTTGCTAAGCAACCTCCCTGGGTGTAGTAAGTGCAAGTGACTTACAGAAGAAAGCCAATCAGTAATTGTATTCTCAGCTTTTTAAGAGACTGAGAAATCCACTCATGTAGTAGATCATAATTCCTTAATGCAATGGAATGAAAATACAACTGCTAAATTTTGCTATGTTTAAGTTACAAAAGAAAGAATACTGAAGAATAGAAGAGCTGTTTTTGTGGCTGCTACTGTAAGTATAGAACATCAAATTAGAAGTAAAAAAATGAGACTAAAAAAGCATCCTTCAAAAAATATGCTTCATATAATTCATTATGCATATGTATATACCATGTATATATAAGCTCAAATGGAAAAAAATTATCAGTTTCCCTCAAGTTTCTAGTTCTAGTAAAATTGCTAAGCAAAAAAAGTACCAGAAAAGTTGACATCTTCCAGTGAGAGCTGGTAGCTATATATTCTTGCCATCCAGTGAGCTTTGGGGATTTGAGGAACAGTTGTTTGTCTTTGACACTTATGTCCTAGTCCAGATCAAACAAACCATGCAGAGGAATACAGACATTTTCAAAGCAATTGGAGCTTCTACTGATTTCTGCTGCTTTCTGAAAATAATCTGGAGTTTGACATAAGCATTTTTGCCCTGTCTCAGGTTTTCCTTGATTTATTTATTTTCTCCCCCCCCATCTTTTCACTCCTTGACTACATTTCTGAAAATGATTTTAGCTTGCTTTAGGTAGTCAAGACTTTTTACTGCAACACTGTTGAGGAGTCAATGAGCAAAAAGCCCGGAAAAATCAATGACTAAGGGCATAGAAGATGAATTCTGGCAGTTAGCTGGAACAGCGGAAAACTTCCTGCACCAGACACTCATAACTGACTCTGTGGTCATTTCAGCACAAAGTTATTTGGTTTTGCTAGAGCCATACTGTGGTTTGAAGAACAACATTCAGACAACTATTCGTTCATCTGCAAAGGTGGTAACCACTATTGAGACATCAATAATTTTAAACAACTACTTCTATTGCTAAAGGAATAATTAGTCTGTACCCTAAAATGGACTGATCTCAAAAAGTGTGGGCCTTGGCTTTTAGCGGGCAGCAAAATCCATGTGCTAATCTTCTACTGCTCTAGCACAACACCTGCAAATAGGTCAGTACATAAATAAAAGGTACATATTCTAGTTTTACTATTTTACTTCTTACGAATTTGTCTCATTTTACCTTCAAGAAACAAAACTATTTATCAGAAGCAGTAGTAACAAGTTTTCAGCTCATTTTGACTAACTGCTGCCACTGGCCCAAACAAGTTAAGATCACTTTTAACTTCTGAATTGTTTAGAGTTAACATGTTTAACCCTTTAGCACTACTTAATTCATAAAATAAGCACAATATTATAGAGCTCTATCCTGTACTATGAGTTACTTCTACCCTCAAAGAATGACAGAATTGCTTACTGTAGGATAAAAGTCTCGATTACATTTTCCTACTGTCCAATGAAGCAGTCAAGAAAATAAAGCTAACTCGCATAGAAAAGGAGAAAGCAAAATTAGAATTTGCAGTGAGAACAATAAGGAATAAATAGTAGGAAGTAAATTGTTACAAAGCCTAAAAGATTATGAATTGGAAAGAAACAAAGCAGAAAGAAAATGTCAGAATTTGTAAAGAAAAAAAAAAAGACAGCAAAAGCAGAAAATGCGTTCCATCAAATGTAATTTTCCCATAAAGGGTTCCTATTGGTAGATTATGGGCCCTGCACTAAGTAAGTATAATTGCATTATATAAATTTATAATACTGCATTAACTGCAGTCATTTCATTTTAAGGACAAAAAAGAAATAGTAAATGTCTAACGAAGCAATGAAATAGTCCATAACCAGCATAACTTACCTTTACAATGAGGGATAATATTAATTCACTTAGAAATACATCCCCTCCAACCAATAAGAGTTTTAAGCATGCAAAGTAGAATCATACAATATAACAACAAATTAGATCCACAAAGGGACATTTATTTAGCTTTTTATATATATCTTTCATAAAAACCTCACAAATTCCTTATGCTGAATCCAGTTCAGTAAACAGATCCTACTGCATATCAGTGCTTTTATTCAACCAGATTGAGTTCAAAACAATTTGTTTGAATACATTTACAATCAGAGGATAATATTTTATTAATAAACCACACAGTATTATCAAAAAAGGGCATTGTTTTTCATTCTGTTTAATGGACTGTATTAGAGAGACCACATTCATCTACGAAACCTATTATTACTTCCCTAAAATAGCAGTAAGCGAAACTATCCCATTCATCCAGCTTGCTTAGCTGGGAAGAAGTCAGTAAAACCACCTGGGATACACATACAAAAAAAGCAGCTAACCTGTATCAGTGAAAAATGCTGAACCCTAACCAGGTTTGCTACACATAAATAGAAAATATAAGCCTCATTTTTCTTAATATTAGATGGGGACTTTTATTTTTTTCCTTTCCTGGAAGCTATACAGACCTAAACAACAACTTGCGTATCAATACAAGTATGCCCGTGATTTGACAATAAACTGAAGCTCATCTCATTGACTATGGTTTTACAGACGTGCCCACTAAACAGACATAGTGCCTAGGATAAGAAACCATTTAATTGCCTGTTAAAAGAGATACAGGAACCCCAATGACACTGATCCGACAAAATTAAGTTGCCTATAGCTTTCTACTTTGAACTCATAGTTGAAAGCCTGCGAAGTTATAAACCCAGTGTAGGACACCGCAAATTTTTGCAGTTATGGAAAAGTCTAAATCATTTCTCTGGTAAAAAAAATATTTTTAAATTGTTAAAATGTTAAAAAGCTAAGAGATACACAATGATGGCCATACTGTATCAATAGCATAGCAGGAGGGGAAGATAAAGCTCCATGTAGAATTTTACTGTTGGCAAAACAAAGAAAACCCTGAACAAACAATTTAGAAGAACCATATTTTGGATTCTCCTCTGTTTCACATAGAAGCAGCAGTTCATTCTCGGGCCTCAACATACACACAAGTTGCCTGCTACTACTGACGATTCTCCAATAAGCTTCTTCGTATCTTGCTGAATCACTTGGCACTTCATAAAACAAGGGGTAATGCCTTTAAACTAAAGAGAGGCTTTACATTAGAAGAGAGTACACTTAAATTAGATCTTCGGCAGTTCTTGCCTGTGAGGATGGTGGGGCACTGCCACAGGGTGCCCAGAGAAGCTGTGGCTGCCCCATCCCTGGCAGTGTTCAAGGCCAGGTTGGACAGAACTTGGAGCAACCTGCTCTAGTGGAAGGTATCCCTGCCCATGGCCATCAGGGCTGGAACTGGATGATCTTCAAGGTGCTTTCCAACCCAAACCATTCTATGATATTACATAAAGAGAAATGATAATATTACATAAGTAGAAATTTTAATAGTACCAGAATAATTCTTATGCAGCACAATATGGAATTAACTAAGAATCCTAATATTAATTATACTAAAAATGTGTATTTCAAGGACACATACACAATTTCATATAGGTGAATATAGGAATATGCCATATGTTCAAAATTCTGACTGAGGACTTTGATTCCTAAAGAATTATCAAACTCCATTTTGACTTGAGAAAGGAAGAAAGGATGACAGAAAGAAAGGAACAAAGATTCTATGATAAAACAGTATTTGTCTCAAAGTTTCCAGATGCAGTCCAAAAAAGCAAACTACTAAATAATCTGTCTGATCCATCTTTCTGCGTGGCCTCACACATTTAATGATAAAATTAAAACACCCCAAAAACCTAAATAATCCATATAAAATAAGATAGAGGAGGCAGTTGAAAAGGAAGAAAATGAGCTTTCATAGATGAAAACTATAACAGAAAACTATAGCAGAAAAAAAAGAGCCTGGAGTAAGGAATGTGGGGAGAAACAATAGCTCACTCACAGAAGTCACTGTCACTGAGTGGGCCACCTATACCCGCACAGTTCTGTAAATGAGCCAATTTTGCTTTCTACTTGTCTACTATGAAAAAAAAAGGAAAGTTTAAGCATCACTGTCATGTGTCCAGCAGTAGCAGCCATTTTTCTTCTTCCTAGTAGCCGGTGCAGGGCTGTGTTTCTGACTTTCAGCCTGGGAACAGCGCTGATAACACCAATGTATTTAACTGCTGCTCAGTAATGTTTAGTCTGACCAAGGACTTTCTGAGCCTCATGCTCTGCCAGGGAGGAGGGGAAGCCAGAAGGAAGCAGAGACAGGACACCTGACCCAAACTAGCCAAAGAGGTATTCCATACCACAGCATGTCATGCCCAGTATATAAACTGGAGGCAGTTACCCGAAAGGGCTGGAGATCTCTGCTGGGGTGGGGCTGGGTATCAGTCAGTGGTGAGCGGTTGTATTCTCTTCCCTTGTTATCTCCCTTGTCATTGTTATTATTGGTGGCAGCAGCAGTAGTTTGTGTTATACCTTAGTTACTGGACTGCTCTTATCTCAGCCTGTGGGAGTTGTATTTTTTCGATTCTCCTCCCCATCCCTCTGGGAGCTGAGGGAGGAAGCGGGGGGAGTGAGAGAGCGGGCTGCCTGGCAGGGCTTAAACCACGACAATCACACAAAACAGCATCCAGGTGCCACAGAGGGCCTCCAGACTAGCAACTTCATAAATGAGTAGTTTTCACTCTATCCCAATTTCTGCATAGCACACACTCATCTAGTTTATCTGCAAGAACGACAAGCGACTTCAATTCTCTGGCAGCACAATTGCTCAGCTGCCTTTCTTAAGCTAACCGAGGTAGGAGGTCATCTGTCTTCTGGAAGATGCCTATCTTCTGAAGTCAAAAAGCCCCAAAGATTTTTACTTATTTTAATACATTAACATACAATCAAAGTCTTTATATCAACACACTGTTTTACCCCCCAGTGAACACCATCTCAGTGAGCTCATGTTCTCTCCCTGCCTTCTCCTTATTATCACCTTACTCCCGCACAGCATTGAATATTACAAGCTGTATGAAGAATAATAGATTTTATTTATATTGGAAGCCACGTAGCATATTTTCTGTGCTATAAGTAATAAACCAAAAACATAACAAGATGTTCAATTAAATTGCAGATCATAGACAAAGCACATCCTGCCCCTAGCAACAGCTTCTATTCCCGGCATAGAAAAATGTTGCAGACATGACAAATCTTCATGAAGTTTCTCTCAGTAATTACTCTGCTTAATGCAGGTGGTCATTACATGGGAGCTTTGATACGGAAAAATATTTAGTGTCATATACCTATGTGCAAAGCTGCTAGCAGTAAAGCTGAATTCTTTCACAAGAGCTATCATAAGTTCTGCACTGCATATTTTCATCTTTAAACTTGAATTCTACATGTTCTTTGCCCTTGCCTGGCCCACTTAGCCAACAAGATGCAGCTCATCCCATGCCACTGGCCAGAATCGATCGCCCGAGGTAGTGGAGGGCAAAGACCACTCCAGAGCATGCTGGCTTGCATTCCCAGTGCACAAGGTATGTGAAGCTGCCTCACACCCTGCCTTGTTTTCCACTGGGCAACTCACCACTTAACTGAATTTTCTCCCTTTGCCCCTCGCCTCTGCACTTCTACACTCATCCTGCCCCAGTGCCTATGCCTGTTCCTTACCTGGCTGCTGATGCTCTACCAGCCTCACTTGCTCCCATTCCTGGAGCGTCACTTCCTCCCATTATGGATCTCTGAGCTTTTCAGGTTTGAGCCTCACCCATCAGCTAATCCATGTACATTATCAGTTGCCATTACATCCGCTTCAGATTTTCAGCCTGACTAAATGATTCTTCCTAATTTTTTGTTCACACCAATCTGCCATACTCAGCTGCTCTGCTCTATGTTTTCTGTTCCACCCTGGGCTAGCCTCAAGTCATCTACTTAATAGCAAATAATAAGCACAGGAAACCCCTAATAGAACAATTTTCAAATACACACAAACAGGTAGTATGCTTTATTTAAATGCAGTCTCTGCGCCACTTAAATTGCCACTGTGAAGGCTAACTTGTCATCTTTCAATGGAATGCTACATAACCATCAAAAGTCAAGGTGCGTTAATGCACACTGTGAATTACCACTGACAGAAGATTCTAAGCAGTGTATACAGGAAAATTTATCAAGGTAATAAAAAAGAATTCAAAGAAACCTACATTTCATATACAAACCAGCAATCAATAGGAACAAAATCTATGATTTTAAACACATTATGCAGACCAGCTTTGGAGTATGTAGATATTACCATAAAAGTAAACAACAAAAGAAAATACCTTGCTTAGAGATAATAAAGATATTTCCATAACTGGTATCAAGAACTGTCTCCTACTAAGTTTATAAACACACATGCTTCAAAATGATCTTTGTTTCACAAGATATGCAGGTATTACTGAAGAAATTATTTGATTTGCAGTTTCTGAGATCTCAAAAATGCTCAACAAGTAGTAATTCCATACACAAGAAACCTACATCTATCAAGTCTAAACTCAACAAACAACAGATCCAAGAGGAAAAAACCAAGTAACATGGTTTCAACATTTCAGACTATTCATTTCTGTAGCCTATTCTACCTTCAACCAGAATAAACCTAGACACAGTCACAGTGCTCAAAGGCCTACTAAATGCAAATTTCATCTCAAACTGGGGCAAATAATGAAGTATTAAAGTTACCTACAGATGAAGGAAAAAATCCTTATCAAGCTATATTTTAAATATACTTTTTTCATTAGACACAGTCTTGACTGCTCAAAATTGTTAAGGTACTTCAGAAATTGTATAGCTTGGCTGTACTTTGATTTCACAGCTGCAGGAGAGACAGCATGAATGCAGTGCCTCTGGTTTTTGATAGGAAGTCCAATGCCTGTTTATGTGTCAGCTGAATTTTAAAACTTGTCGTGAAAAGATGTGGGAAAATGCCCCTGTCTTCAGCAGTTATTTTTAGATTCAGGCAGTTTATAGTTCAAGTAACACCATAAAACAATCTCAGAGGGCTTGGGGAGGAGGGATGGAAGGAACAGATGGAAGAACTGAATATCTAGTCAGTTTTAACTATAAGCTAGCAAAGCATTCTCATCAAGTTTCATGGAAGTTACCCGTATAACATTTGGGGATTTTTGTTTTAAAAACAGTGCAATAAAACATCTCCAATATTTACAAAATCAAGTGTTTCAATTACTGTTGTAGCTAGTAGCACAAGCTACTCAAAGACATGAAGAATAATTTTAGCATGTAAAGCTTTAAGCTTATTTATACATAAGGATACATGCAACTGAATAGTTCCCAACAACAGGATCAATACAGAGAACAGACTTTAAACTAAAGTTCAGTTATTTCATGCGATAGATTTATATACCCAAGTACTTGGAAATGAATGTGAAATACCACTGAAGTCTGCAAACTACATTCACACTAGAATGAAGTCTGGTTCAATTAGTAGTATGCTCATTGCACCTATTACCTAAGGAATCACTGAACGAAAATACAATGCTGAATAATTTTGTATAGGTGAATTACTGATCCTCAAAAGCAAGATTTCCATTTGTTACCATATTCTCTGTATTTCAATTAAATAGTCAGATTAGATAAGTTTTGTAAAAACAAAGTTTTCAAATGAGAAAAAAAATGCTTATAGTTCTTACAAAACATCTGTACTTCAGGCATGCTTTATTAGTTCTTGAAAAGTTAACTTGCTACCTAAGAATACAAAACCAGACCTATCTGAATACACATAATATCTATTAAATATCTCCCCATTGTTTTGTAGAGTTTGTTTTTTAACATTTAAAGAAAAAGTACAACAGCTTAACTGCCAAGTAACAAGGGTTTTGACAAAGAATGGTATAGCCAAACTAAGGAAGCCATAACGAGATGATTGTCAGGCATCCTAAACCATCTCATTCACTATATTTTTAATGTAAGTTTTCTGCCATGAGACTGTATACATGTTTATTAAGTGCTTCTGTACTCATGTAATCTTCTTTGCACATGCTGCGCATCTTACGGTAGTATTCAGCATTTATATTAACCCTTTTTAAGTTTTTCAGGTTAAAAACAAAATCTCAAAGTTCTCATTTCCTAGAAGTATGCTATTTTCACATTGTATGAATATTGCTGTACAACTGAAGAAACCTATGCTTTTTAGTTTTACCATATAATGCAGAAAAGCATTACTGGCAGAGCACATATCAGACTTCAAAGAGAATCCAAGAGAACAACGTCTAAGGCATAATTTAACTATTTCTTGCTTCTAAAAGTATTTAAACCAAACAGGCATTTGACAATCTAGGCATCCATGTTCACACTATTACTTCCAGAAAAAAGAATCACTAAGTTAACACCACAGGCTTTAAGCATTAATCTCACAAATTATTTCAACCAGCATATGTAACTTAAATGCCAATTTACTTGAAATCAAAACTGAGATTATTATAGGTTTAAAGCATTTTAATACCGTTACGTGCAGCCATGTTTCTATTCCATTTTATTTTGACTGATATGAAAAACATTTTCAAGACAAGCAACTGTGGCCACTGGAGTTGCTACTAATATAGCACAATACATTCAGTAGGGCCGGGATTACAGCAAAAGCTTTTATTTCTAGTGTTTCCCATCATACAGCCAGTGGCTGACAAAAAGTAAACCTCGTGTAAGTCAATTTATTCTGTTTAAAGATCTTTCAGAAATAAAATACATGTATTTCTTCACAGTTATAAATGACACATGAAAGGTGGAAATGACAACTAAGGAGCAAATAACAACTAGGGAGTATCATACCACAAACAAAAATTCTCCTAACAAGTTCTGCACAACCAGGGAACTCCATTAACAAAATTCAAAATACAACATTTATTCATAAATGTAGTGGTCACTGTCCTGGGTTCAGCAGTAGCAGTCATTTTTTCTCCTTGGTAGCTGGTGCAGTGCTGTGTTTCTGACTTTCAGCCTGGGAACAGCACTAACACCGATGTTTTTAGCTACTACTTAGAATGTTTAGATTGACCAAGGACTTCCTGAGCCTCATGCTCTGCCAAGGAGGAGGGGAAGCAGATAGGACACCTGACCCAAACTAGCCAAAGAGGTATTCCATACCACAGCACATCATGTCCAGGAGGTAACTGGGCGCAGTTAGCCGGAAGGGCTGGATCTCTGCTGGGGGGGGTGGGTACCAGTCAGTGGTGAGCCATTGTGCTCTCTTCTCTTGTTATTTCCCTTGTCATTTTTTATTATTGGTGGCAGTAGCAGTGGTTTGTGTTATACCTTAGTTACTGGACTGTTCTTATCTCAATCTGTGGGAGTTGTATTCTTTAAATTCTCCTCCCCATCCCTCCGGAAGCTGAAGAAGGATTGGGGGGGAGTGAGTGAGCAAGACTGCGTAGTTCTGATTTATGGCTTCACTTAAACCATGGCAGTCACAAACAGCGTTTTCTGTTTTCCCAGTCTTTGAGATAATTTCCTAAATTAATTTGTACAACTGTGAATTTTAGTCCACTTTCATGTACACTTCTCCCTTTAGAAACCAAAACATTTTCACATCTACAAACTCTCAAAGTTTTCAACTCTACCCTAAATATATAATTTAAATCACAAACAGACAGAAAGTCACAAAATTCTATGAAACTAAGTAACACCTATCATCCAAGCTTCTCCATATAAAACACCTTTTCAAATCTGCTTACAGTGTTAATAGCCAATTATGACACAATTAAAACACAACTGCAAACATTATTACCAACTACTCATTTTTGCTTATGTGCTCTTTTAAATACATTTTTATGAAGTAGAATGTTACTTACTTACCCACAGCATACTATAGAAAAGCATTAAGCATACTTGACAACCAGGAATTCTGTTAACTTTCAGTTACTCACCTAGGAGAAAGAAAAGAATGCATAAGCACACTTTGTATGGGGAGTAAGAAGACAGTATTAAGTCGTAATGCATGCAATAAGCTTCTATGCTTCTTAGCTTTTTTAATCACAGTATTTTACCTTTATGGCCAAGTTAAAAGGAAGGAGCGGGAAATATTCCGCATACTGAGGCGGATCACAGAACAACAGTTGGGCAGAAGTCACATTTCTGTGAAATCCAGCCAGTGGGTTAATCTGTAGCACCGATACAATACTGTTCTGCTACCACAAGAGGAGTCTCAAAATCTTTTAAAACCAAAATGGATAAAGATTCTGTGCTTGAAATGGACTGCCTAAAGCAACATTTTAACAGAACACAGTTACAAATCTAATTAACTTTTGTGACTACCATAATAATTTTCAAGGTTTCCTGTGAAGCCTGGTGGGAGATCCAAAGTTTTGCCCAATAAAATTAGACAACTTTTATAAACTGCCATATTTCTATACTTCCCTCTTAATCTCCAACAGATTAGTGAACACACTAAGCCTTAGGTTCTGCCAAATAAGTATTAACAATGGTATGTTGTTCTAGATGTTTATTGAAGTCAGCATTTGAGTGGTGTGAATGCAAAATAATGCTGCATATATCAGAATAAAAGGTTCTTTATCAATGTATATGCATAAGATATATGCATATAATATGGCAAAAAGAAAAAAGGGAAAAGAAAAGGAAAAAAAAGGAAAAAGAAAAAAGAAAAAGAAAAGAAAAAGAAGGAAAGGAAGGGGAGGGGAGGAAAAAAGAAGGAAAGAAGGGAAGAAGAGGAGAAGAAAAGAAGAGGGATCCGTTTTGGCTTCCATGGGTGCTGCAAGACCTAACAGTTTTGCAGCGAGCTAAGTGAGACGTGCCTATTTT
>WYDI02012494.1:21188-45736 GCA_009867235.2 Psittacus erithacus
GAAAAGAAAAGAAAAGAAAAGAAAAGAAAAGAAAAGAAAAGAAAAGAAAAGAAAAGAAAAGAAAAGAAAAAGAAAAAAGTCTCAGATCTCAAATACTTAAAACATACAGAAAAAAAAAACAATAAAAGCCAATGAAATGCACCTTTACCAAGGAAACTAGTATTTTTCCCGTAATATAATACATAAAAATTGATTAATTTTTAGAAAAAGCAATGCTTCTGTAGATTTGGGAGATTTTACCAATTAATTTAACTACAAAATTGACGTTTCTAGAAACTGAGCATAACTGATAAACCTAAGTACTTGCTAATCTTCTACATTAATAAAGTTTACAAGCAATGTATTCCCATAGTATGTTTAAAATGGTAAAAATGTGCATGTAAATAATGATTTTGACATTTGTTTTACTGTGGGTTTTAATGTTTATCTCGAAAGTACTTAAATCACTCAGGCTCTTGCATGCTGTTAATAGTCAACTTCTATTAACATTTTTGTATATCTTTCATTACTCAGCCGATATGCACAGTCATAACCATAAGCAATCTAAAATACAGTTCTTCAGAAATACATCCCACAAAACCCCAAGCACCCCAGCTACTGTCTCAAGGCTGACACCAGCGATGCACTGCTACATTTCTGCGCATGGAGGGCTACTGATGCATCTCACAAATCTCACTTCAGTACCCTGAGCGCTAGATCTAGAATGTATAACTGACAGTGAGGTGCAAAGCCACTCTGGCTAAGTAGAATACCTGGGTGCTTTGCACAACCCATAAGAACTGCAGTCACTTGTAGTGGTGTGCAGAGGACTAGAAAAACCATTGCTGTTATCTCTGTCATTCTTCTCTGAACAAGTGACGTCCTTCAGAAAAATATATTATAATGCCTAGAAAGTCAGGCAGCCTTACTGTGGATAAACTAATAAAATTTTTATTGCCCCATCCCTTAGATGTCCATTGTAAGCTCTTGCACACATCCCAAGGTTTAGATGAAGCAGGTTTTGTTTTTCCAGGAGTGTAACTGCTTAGTTAAACAGGCTTTACGCTTTTCTTGAGTATGTAACAGTGTTGCAGCAATCTAAAGAGTATATCACATTTTTCATAACAGAATTTTAAGTACCACTGCAGGATAACAGCCAGTCTTTAACAAGGTTCAAGCTCAACATCACGTGTTCTAGGACCTAAACACATGACTGCAAGTCTAGATCGAGATCAGGTCCTTCCTTTCTCACCAAAAAAGACTGCAGAAGAAATGTATGGCTGAAGATCCAAGACAGTCATTAAGCAAACAAAATACTTCTGGAAAGAAATACCTGAACGTCTCTTCAACAGGAGAAACATCTATCTGAGCACAAAACTTGGCCCTATTCATACCGAGAATGGCTGCTGGCTGTGGAATTTCCCCCATGTATCAGGTGACCACCTCTACACCCATAAGACATCCATTTAAATTTATAACTTGTTTAATACCATGTGCCAGAAATCCTTCAGATGTGGTCAGCATCAGTATAATTATCTCCCCTAGTTTATATTCCGAAGTAGTAATATTTTGAAACTAAGCTAAGTAGGCTAAGTCTTACTGAACTTCAGAAAATGTGAAACTTCTGGCAGCAGTATAAAACACTCTCTAGGAGACAAAGCTTCTTCCTAAGCAAACAATTGAAAATCAATACCTATAGCTTTTAAAATATTTACCACTATCATTTAGTGCAATGAAATACATCAAATCTCTACTTCGAAACCAAACTATAAAGTTTACCTCTCTACATGCAGTTTTCAGAAAGGCAAACAACAAAACCATGCACCAGCAAAGAAAAAGCTTGTATGGTTCTAATATATGTTATATTGGTTTTGCTGCTGCAATAATATTTACAGTATCTACTTTCTTCTTGTTTTAATAAAGAACTACTCTGTTAAAAACAGCTACTATACAGAAGTGTAGACCCACAAAACTGCGATTTCCTTCAGCAAGTGCTTCGAATTTTATCAGCATCATAGTGAAAAATCTCTAAGCAACTACATTTTCCAATGTTATGCTTTTGTGATTTCCCAGTGTCAGACTACTAATATGACAGCAAACTGTAGTCATCAGTCAAAAATAGTGAGGAAAACGGTTCATATGCTTAAAGTGACCTTGAGACCATCTTGTAAAATACTGACAGCCAAAACAATTGCTGCTTCATGATTGTTCCTGACTAGATGAAATCATACTTCAATTGAAAAACTGAATTAAATCTCATGTAAAAAAATTTAATTCTACACTGGGTTGTTACTTTCAAATATATATGGGACTATAGAGGAAATCTGAACATAAGTGGAGCCAGTTAGAAATATATCCACAATTTAAAGATTATCAAGTTTACTATGCTATGATGGCATACCAGCACAGTATTTGCATTGGCAGAGACTGGATAACAATCTGTTAAAATTCCTGAGAAATGCAGAATTGGCAACACCATTATTAATTGTAGTACTGTATAAAAGCCTTGTAATTCAAATGGTCCTGATTATTGTCCTGATGACAATGAATGTTTAATTCCTTTTGTATTTGTGGCTAACACTGCTCTACGTGCGCCTCATCAATTATTAAGTAAATGCTACAAGTAGCTTGTCTAATGTCACTGAAGGAAGATACATGCACACTAAATAGCACGCTCTGCATGGGATTACAAACCTAGGAAGTAAATAGTTTCACTCTCAATTACAGTGGCATTCAACTGCACTTCTACAGTTAATCTTATTATCGCCATCATGATAAATCCCACTCCCAAGGATATACAATTAGCTTTCAATGAAAGAACATGCGAAGTAGCTTAAGCCAAATATGTCTATTTTCTTAAAGGAAAATGAAAACCATTTTACAAAGGTCAGTACAGGAACTACTAAGCATTTCAAAGGAGCAGTGAAGATGTGTATGTTTAATTCTAAGGACACATTCCCATAATCTTAACAGTTGGGGTTTTCAGGTCTTGTTGCTTCTAACCAACTTCTAGCTACACTGTCTTACAATAATGCTCAATATCCAGGCTAGATTAAAAAAAGAATGCTACTATAACAATAGCAGAAAGGTATAAGCTATGCAGCAAAAACAACACATCAGCACGTCACATCAAGGCACATAGCTCTCCCCCTTTGATGCAATTTAGGTCACAATCAGGCAGTTGTGGGGTTTTTCTGTTTGGTTTGCTTTGTTGTTTTGGGTTTTTTTAAGGTAGCAATCTGTAAACTTAAACTCTGCATACAGCAAAGTGGCAGTTAAAGTAGTCATAAAGGCACTGGGGTACTTTCTGTAAACATCTGTTCAGTGCAAAAAGACAATAAAATTACTCACTGAAGAGATGAGGTAGTCTATGTGGAAACTTAAAGAGCAAATACTACATGTTATGTGGACTTCAACTTTAGGCAATCTAGAACTATGGCTGGGGTGTACACCTAGAGCCAGAATTTGGCTATCTCTATAGGAAAAAAAAATCTATGACAATTCTGTATCAATAGCAGATGTTACTTCCTGAAAACTTTCTGATCAATTCAGTATTTAAAAAGTAATTTAACCAATTTAAGTTTTCTATAAAGACTGAAAAATATTGTTAGGAGATTAATTTCTTTTCTAATTATCTTTGTACAGACTTTTCAAACTTCCAGTGCAATTAACCTTACTGAAAACTTTAATGATTTTAAGATAAATGGACATCATTTTGGTTATCCTAGATAACATTTATCCTTCACAAAAGGCTGAGCAGTGATATTCTATGCACAACTTTCCACACACTGAAGCTCTTCCAAAATAGAAGACATCTCTTAGCATCTCATCTTGGGTCAAACATAACTACTAATTTCATTTGCTTGTAATACTAATATTTATGGAAAACAAGAAACCTCTGTCAGGTAGGGCTAACATAGATATGACTGGGCACCAGAAGCCAGGGGCTGTTGTGGGCCATGACAGACTACCTTCATTTTGGTGACCTTCTTAGGAAAAGAGAAGCCAGTGACTGTGTAATGATGGAGCACTGAATGTAAACTTATTACTTAGCTAACACATTCTCTGGAAAATTGAACTAGTTTTCAGAAGGTGGTAGGACAAATCAATGCAGATATAAAATAGAAACTCTAAATTTAGTTGAAATCAAATGAAAGTTGAAAGATTTGTATATGAGCTACATGTAACTCACTTTCTAAACATAACAACTCCCTTCAGCAATTACTTAGAAGCAATCAGAATTATTTATAAATACAATTTTGTGAATAATTAGCTTCTTATATTTTGCATAATCTTCTTCAGAGATATAAGGCCATTTTTGTGCTGTCTGTTCCCAAACATAGTGTGCTTCTTTCATCTATACACAATATGGATATGAATGTACTAGAAAGTAATTGCAATTATCAAAAAACCAAATGTATGATAAAATTAAAGTACTTGATCAAAGCTTTTGTATTCTTGTCAAATGCATTTGGAAAAATAATGCACGATTTAGGAGCATAAAACAGCTCATGTCTATTCAGGCACAGCCAGATGAACATGCACACAAAATACAACACAACAGAGGCGCACTTGAAAATATACTGTATCTGATACTTGAAAGTTTACATTAGTATTCTAAGATCTTTGAATTACTGAACAAACTATCTCAGTCTAGTGACAATCACAGTAGCATCAGCATCACACCAAAATGCACATAGAGATTAATCGGTTTCTCCTCTTTGAAAGCTGACAGCATTTAAATTCACAAGGATGAAAAAGGAGCCCAACTTTTCTTCCTAAATTTAGCATTTACCAGATCAAATTTCAAATCAGGACATGAAAATAAAACATGCTAAGATTTATGGGTGTTGGTTACTTAAGTATCATCTTAACAGGTTCTTTTTTTTTGACATATCGATAACTGAAACAACATCCCTCTTTAGCAAATCCTATGCTAACTGGAGGCCTGACATGCATGACAACTAAATGAGCTTATCTGAGCTGAGCATTGTCTAGCCATTAGTAAAAATCACAACCAACAGATAGCTTGCAAATGCTACATCAAACGTTTATACTTAATGAGACTAACATCTTAAGATGGAATCCTGAGATATCACCTCATATTGTGATAAAGAATTGATCCATCATTACTTAAAAGCTACTTTTTTTCAATTAGTAAGTATTTATAAGAGGTTCTTTACTTTAATAAAAACCTAATAAGCCCTCTCTGCCTTTTCAGTGCAAAGAGGCTAAAAGAAAGATGTATTCACTTTAATAATAGATTTGGAAGAGAACTCTTCTACTATCACCTTATCAATCAAGAGAAAGAGGAAGTTAGGTGGTATGATAATCTTCCTGATACCAATAATGGCTTCATTCTCATCTACTGGTCTCAGTGTTGGCCCCAGTAATGTCTGATGCACCTTGCAGACTACTCTGTAGTGGACCTTCATTATATTGCATGCCATGAGGAGCAGATTCTGTTACAACTATCACCACCATGGCAACACCAGTCTTTTCTGGCTTCAGGATAGCATGGACACTGGACCTGATGAACAGCATGACTTCATCTACTTTCACACTTCTGAGGCTTCTCCTGATTTTCTTGAACAATAACCAATTCATCCCACTGATACAGGCCAGCAAGGGAAAAATCAAGGGGGTTTTACATATTTAAAGTGTTCCATACATTCTTGGTGTTGACACACTGCTTGAAACAGAAAAAAGTGTTTCTGTTTTTGCCTTCTGGTTTCCACAGTGCTATAAGCTACAGTGAGATGAGTGAGATTGATGACATGCAATAAAGGGAAGCAAGTTCACATTTATAAAATACAGTTTACAAGTCAAGAGGGGTATTTTTTCATTCAGCTTTACATGTAACCTACAAGAAAAACATCCATGGCATATACAGCAGTTACCTAATTCATCCATACATTAATTTCAAAAAGGCAACCTTTTAAAATCTTTGCTACTGCTTCTGAATTAGTTTTAGAATCTGTCTTAAATTACATGCAGAAAAGAGAAAAGTAGAATTTGTTTCTCACCACAAAAACAGCTTTCCTTTAGTGGAAAGATATCCACCAATACCTATGAACATTATGTGTATGTAATACGACATGCTTGTTACAGCTATTCCTAGCACCTGGTGAAATGTGCAGCTGAGAAGGCCTGACAATTTAAAAATAACTGAATCACAGGTTATTTTTAATTTCAAGTAATGCAATCACCTGTATTTAGTACTACACATATTTAGACAAGCTGCCTGTCTCTGCTCCCAACACCTCTTTCCCTCTGTCACCTCAAACTTGACATTTTTCTATTACAAATATGCAGATTTTTTCCTTTGACGACTTGTCATTAAAACTGTCAAAAGCAGTAATTATTTACATATAGCTATTTATTATTAATCTAGAAAATCTTCACAGACATCACACTGTTACTGTTTGCTCGTGTCATTCTGCTGCCAACTACGCTTTCACTGCTGCTAATTTGATGCCTTTTTACACGCATCAGACCTGTTTTCCTTGTTGACTGTTTCCACAGTATGGCAGACGCAGACATGCTAGCTGGTTTTCTAGTTGTGCTTGTTTATCAAACATGTTACAAGTTTCACATTATTAAACATTTTAATGCAAGGCTACAATAATTATTAAATATGTAGATATAAAAATGTTCTGTATAGATAAGCTCCTTTGACAGAACTAAGTTTTGATTTTTTCCCAGTAAGTGGGAAACTACTTCAAATTTCAAGGTTCCTACTTTCAAATGGTTTCACATGCAAACATTTTGTCAAGACAGCTAGTAAGAAGCAGTTTTGTCTTCATGCTTTTCACTTTACCCTGCATTCCTTACCCTCGCATTTACAGCACTATTATATCTTTCTATTGTCCAACTTACTGACATCTGGTATACCCCTCCTACAACAATCCCTCTTCTCCACCACCACTCCACACTGCTGCTGTTAAACTTTGGTCCAAATCACTGGCCAGGATATTTTCACAAAAAAAACACCCCATCTAATACATGGGTTTGTTTTATTTTATTTCTGCCACAACACTTCCCCTTGAAAAACTGAACCAATTTCTCAACCTGCCTCCACACTGCACAGCATCTTCTACAGATTTTTAATAAACTCTTTAAAGCCACCACTGCAGGAGAAATTAGTTAACTAGTAACAGGAAAGCATCAAGAGTCATGCAAGATCTTTTGCACAGAGACTGCATTCCCAAAGACCTAGAAGCCTTAGATGGAAGCCAGTGGAACTCTGTTTCCTGCTTCTTTCCCTGATGCCTTTACTCAGGGCTTGTTTATTCTGCTGATAACTTCCACTGGACAGGAATTGTTCTGGGGTTGGGACAGGTGAATTTTAGGCTAGCGACATCCAGATCAATTCACATTTCTCTTTCTTCTTCCATGCCACCTCCACTCAAGTAACACACACCAGCACAGGAGCAAGGGAAGAAGTCAAAGCTTTATCCTCGTGACAAGTCTGAAAACTACTGTTATAAAACTATACAGCAGGATCCACGTGTCCAGTTCAAAAAATCTTCTGTATTACATCTGACCAGAGAGGGCTTATAAGAGCTTATACGTTACAGATAAAATGTGACTTGACATAACCTTCCAGTTGCTGCCGTGACAAAGAAAAAGAAAGGGCTGAAGTCAGTTTTGCAGACTTACGTTTTTGAACAGGAAAAACTCATTGTGAAAGGTATCAGAAAAGAACAAAACAGTAAGCAGATTTTCTAAGCCTAAGATCCTGGGGCATTTTCACATCAAAGTGATTAAGGGGATCGCTAAAATATCCGTTTGGAAAGGCTATTTGGCAGGATGGCTGCCTCACTAATAGCAAAATACAGTCAACAACATAGAAGATAAATTTAAATAACTACTTTGGACATACTACACAGGCTTGAAGTACATTCAGTCAGTAGCTGCACTCAAAACTGCCAAGCACCACGACCCTGCAAGAATAAGAATAGCACAGCTGATCTCATATTCTAAACCTGCTGTTGGCTATGCAGATCTTTAAATTATGTGTCCATTAATTGACATGCCACCTACTGAATTACTGCTTCATTAGATTTCCCACTGAAATAAATGTTTATTAGCTTTCACCTCTCTTTTAATGTTATTGCACAAGGTATGATGATTGGGTAAATAGTCTTAAGGATTCAAGGCACATTGGAATTTCACTGAAATTAACAACTTCTCTAAGATATTTCAAGAGTTCTAGACAGGCAGCTAAACACTATTCATTGGGTTTGGGTTTTTTGGGTGGGTTTTTTTGGATGGAACACATCATGGTACTAAAAATTGACCATAACCTTAAGAGGAAAAACATTCCCCTTTACTGAGTTACTCCAAAGGATTAATCATATGGTCAAGCTTTTACAGAGAATACACCACACCTGGAGTATCAGTTTTAGTTGATTTGGTGACTTTTTGGGTTATAACAAGACCTATCTGAGAAGCTTTTTCTTCCAATGCTGCAAAGGTCTAGCTATCTTTTTAGTCTGTGTTGATACTGGCAGTAAGCAAGTGCCTGCAAGCACACTGCACATTCCAGATCCTTTCTGATCTATCTTGAGACTGACAATTTCTGTGTAAGTGTACAAATACAAAAATATACATTAAAAAAAATCCAAACAAGAAAGACAAGATTCCATTCTGAAAGTCCATGTAGATTCCAAAGAGAGAAAAATTGTATTTTTAAATATCTGAAAAGACAGTAAGTTTCTCAACACAGGAGAGAGATCTCTAAATCAAGGTAGAATCATTCTACTGGAAGAACATGAAGTACTGTTAGCGTGAAAGCCATACATTTGTTCCGTGCTAAACTCACTGAAAACTCCCACAGATCTGAAAGTCTGAATTGAAAATTCCCTGACACGATACATACACACAAATACAATATATAAACAATCAACCGAATAATTTCAGTGGCCAGTTTCAGGAGAACTAGCATCGGTGCCAACTTCTAATAATCCCCAACAACTCAACCACGAAGTACAGCAATAATTTAATCAGTGCCTTTTCCACTCTCATTTCCTTCCGCTACTTAAAAATAGAACTCTTAGAAGTAGATGCCATAGGGGAAGGGTCAGCTTTAGACTGACTGGATCTGAACCTCTGAATACCAACAAATTGAAGTCGACCAACAGGAATTCATTGCCTTTTAATTGGCAAGCCATTTTAGGTGAAGTACAAAAACATGGAATTTAAAAATAATTTTTATTACCAGTTTTCAAAATTTCTGTTTAGTATTTCTCTAAGCTATTCAGATACTCTCTGACTCCTAAAGCTAATAATTAAAGATCTAGTTTTCTTTCTTTGACTGATGAAATCTGCACTAAAAGTTCGTATTTTACACAGAAAATAAGTGCTGAAATTGAGCCATATACATATTCTGGGGTTTTAATTCAGTGGTGTTAGAGAAAAATGGAAAGAACTTGAATCAAACATATTCAGGACCTTCCCTTTCCCATATATTTGGTGAATTCTACATTTCCATTTTTGTCTTCCTAAATACATCTTCCTATTATTTTAGTATGACTTACAGTGGGGAACAGATTTATTCCACTGCTTCAGATGGTTTTGTGTGCTTAGAGTTACACGTCTAAAGGTCTGAACTGAGATGCTCCTCTTTACTATTTGCAGAAAGGTAGAAAGTTTACAAATACCATGTTCTTAAAACATTTTCTCTACAGTTTCAACTTTGAAAGCAGTTTTCCTCAATGAGGTGAGCATATTCTTCAAAATATTACATACACACATCTCCAGTCTGGAATTACTGAGTTTACTGAAATGGCTTTTATTTACTGCGTTAAAGACAGCATATAGGAATTGTGACAGACCTCAGCTAATGTTGCACACAGCTTCTATGAGACTGTGCTTTTCATACAAAGTACTTATCATGCTTAGAAATTAAACTCTATGAATATCATTATCACAAAGTCTTTATGCCACACTGTCTGCAATCATTTAATGTATTTCCAGTTTGGTAACTACAACACAGGAGAACAAGCTTCAGTAAACATATTTGTTTGCTTTCAAATTAGAACTTTAACAGCATTAACATACTGATTTGACAAAGATAATTCAAAGGATTATTATGTCTAAAACTAAATTCATCCTCCCGTAGACTCATGAGATTCAAGAAAAAATTAAAATAATAATAGGAGTTCAGTGACGAATCATTTCATCTACTACATACATACGTTTCACACAGAAAGGGAAAAACATGCTACCGGCATATTGTAAGCTTTAGATTCTTACAGGGGACCTTTAACCTGAAATCACATGCCAGTGTTACTGAAATCATAAAAGTAAAAGGATATAATAAGCAATTTAACATCTGAAAGTTTCTAAATGAAATCTGACAATACATTTCGTTTCAAATCGTGACATGCTGTGATCTACTTCCTCAGGAGAGCTGGTGTTTTATAAGTTATCTGTTGGTTTTCTCTAAATGACACAAATACTGCTGCTATCTTGAAACAAGGACAATGGTTTTAAGAATCCGTAATGAGTCTGAAAAACTATGATTAAAAAAAAAAAAAAAAGTCTTTTGTATTTGGGTTACAAATTAATTGCTTAAAATTTGTATTTTTAAGAGACCTCCTGATATACTTTTAAGTAGCGATTGGTACTTGCATGGAATTCTGGAGGTGGGGGGGAAGGGCTGGTTTGCTTTTTTGTTTGGATATGTTTGGTTCAGGGAAGTTGCTTGCTTGTTTTGGAGTTTGGGGTTTGGTTTGGTTTTGGAGTGTTTTTTAAAGCTTAAAATTCACATTTCAACTTCCTTCCTGCTGTTTCTTCCCTATTCAGACTGTTAAACCAGAACCAGAAGCCTGAAGACTAAGCTTTTGATTTTTTTGGGAATTTAAGAAATAAGTTTTCTTTGGATTTCTTGATTTTCCTACACAGAAAATTCAAGCGCACAGTTCTACAAAAGCTGCAATATATAATAATGGCCACATTTTGCTCTTGAATAGCTTCCAATCTGTACTAAGTGGCTGAAGTATGGGTGAAGTGCGAATTTAGAGAAACGGTTATTCCTCTCAAATAGCTCCTTTTCCTCTATGAGGAACCTAAGACCACCTGAAAACTGATTTCCACACACAATCATACCTCCACTCATGGCCAAAGAACAAATGAAAGTATAGGGCATTTTTTTTTTTTAATGATGAGGCTCTGTATTATCCCCACTTCAGCAACCTGCAGTTCAGGTACTTTGAGTAGCATTAATGAATGGTTCATCAGATGTGTAAGAGCTTTCTGAGTTCATGTTTGGACAACTGTAGTATACTGAATCCACGAAGTTTACAATAATTGTTTTATTTTTAATAGACATTTCCTGTATTTGAATTTCCTTTATTTGAATATAGTATCATTGAATTTATTAAAGTTATGCTTAAGTGCATTTGTATTCTATATGTTCAGATGGAGCATTAGCAACTGGGTGCTCTAAAATTAGGCTTAAGGGCTGCATGGCTTGGAAAATAATTACCAAGCATGTGTGCACTGTTGCTGCATTAGTAATAAAACATTTTAAGATCCCCCTAGTGTGATAATGACGCTGCTTTAACAGCAGTTTAATTTTTAGCATTACATGAAGTTCAAGTACCAAACAATGGTTTTTAATTTTTAAGTTCTCAGCGTCATGTCCATTTTTTTCATGACTCAGCCTTACATCTGAACTGTACACCCAAGGTCTCACCACTAGCAGTATTTATCTTAGAATGAAACAGTTTTCCCTCAGGCTTTAAAACTGTGGCATTCAGAGAGAAACTCTCTGGTTAAAAAGATCAGAGCAGTTCTGTCTTCAACTGACCACTCCCCTGAAGATTACAATTCAAACACACTTGGAAAAGAGATACCCCCTGCATTTGACAAAGTATGAGACAGAATATCCTCTTCCAGGTCCACAGGCGAAGTGCCATTAAGGGATCCCTGGCACATGCAGATTACCTCCCACCAACATTGCTCAAATTCGACCCTTCTGGGTAACACAGTCAAACACACATCTTGCTCCATTGAGTTAACTATCAGGGGATATTTAAATGGACATAAGGAATCTCATAAGTAATCTGTGTAGCTCTATTTTGCACAAAACAAAGCCTGAAACCCAGACTTAAGTAACTTCTTTTATTTATGAGTACCCTTCACAACTGAGGGGTCCCTTTGGTAAATCTGTATTAAGAAAATTGGAAGCACTTCTGAGTGTCTCTTTTATGAAATCAAATTCCTAGGAAATTAAAACCTCAAAACAAGGAAAATTTAATCTGAAATACATAAAGGAAACATTAATTATGAAACAGCAAGGAAAAGTTATTAAAAAACAATCCAAGGAAGATTAAGTAAAAAACACGGGAAGTCAATGTTCACATCAGTGTTGTAATGATATTGTTCTAGAATTACTTGATTAAAAAAAATCTAGTCCCCAAAATGAGCTGCTTTTAAGTTAGCAAAGTTTTATGCTAACATATAATAGCTTCTCACAGTGCCCGCCACAGAACAGCCAAAGAACCATTTGTAGCTTAAAATGAGTAATAAACCCATGTAACACAAGAACAGCTGAAGATTTGATATTATGGCTCCATTTCTGCAGTGATATCCATGCAAGCAGATGCCAACACAATTCTATTAATGCCAATTCTGCACCTACAATGGCTCATATGACTCTGATAGAGCAATGGAGACCAAATTTGGCATTATCAATTCCTATCGCTCCTATTACCTAAGCAGAGAAGGAGATTGATCTAATAAGGTTTTACCTAGGTATTGCCATAAATACTTCAGTATCTAGCAACACATTTCATTTGCAGTAGTAAGAGATGAATCTATCTCCTACGTGTATGAGGTTCAGACTTGGACACACTCTGAAGTGGAGCTTATAAATTTTCTGAATTAACCACCCAGCACAACTTTCAGTATTGTGACTGCTGTTCTGGAAATATGGATCAGGAAATTATTTTATTGCTATGTAAGTCCTTGCTGATTCTGGAATGTAAACAGATTCATTATTACACATTTCCTCCTGAGACAGGTGACTTTTCATAAAGGCACAGCAACAAGGATTTCTTTTCATTATCTTCCAAAAGGAAACTATTTCTTTATCACTTCCGCTTCAAAATACTGGAAAAGCCACTAACTCACACCTGATTAAAAAAAAAAATAAAAAACACACCAGCAACCAAACAAACCAAAAATCACCAAAGAGCCCTCACCACACACCACATGATTTCAACTTCTTAGAACTTCAGGGAAACCAAGTATTACACTTTATAAACTTATAAAAAGAAAAGTATGGCAAACTATAAGTTATGAAAACTACAACACTAAAAATTATTATTGTAGAGGCTGATGTGAAAAAAATTGCAATGTACAAGAGTATATTGTTGCATTTCCATTTTATTTGATGTACTGCATGCAGCAACAACTATAAGTGCACTTAACTACTGTTCCTGTCTCGTGGGCATTTGGCTGTGTTCCTATAGTACATGTGAAAAGGTTTTTAAAAGATACTGAAAGGAAATCAAGTCAAAGAAGATGTAGTGCATTCTATGAACAAACCAGCTACACAGTTCCTCAAACAAAGCCTATTTGTGTCAGGAATCCTTTTATATTCAAGTAAAATACTGTTAATAAATTCAAACCACACATCTGCAAATGGTTCGATTCAGTCATTGTCTTGAATACCACACACAGACAGAATAGTAAGAATGCAGTTTAACTGAAATAAAGGTACCACATGGTAAGAGCAATCAATAAATAGCCTACTGCTAATCCATCCCAGCAAGATTTCTTTCTATCCTTTTCTTCAACTCCTCTGTTCCACTTTGATAGAAGGACTAACAGGTCAACACTAATCCATCCAAAACTGGTACTAGTTTTGTAGTCCTCTACAATCTGACAGCGAAGGGAACGCAAGAAGAGGCTCCTGTCCTTATTTATTTATAAAAGGTGTCACCCCAGTAAAAACAAACTAGCCAAATGGTATTCAAATATGAAGTCTTATCATACTGTAAGGCAACTCCAGTTTGGGGTTATGAAGAGCAGTCCTCCCCACTGGTTAGTTTACTGGAGTAGTCCTGCACTTGTAACTAAAACTTGTACTGAACAAACAGCAGGCTTGGTTTGTTTTTAAAAGCCTCTGTCTCAAATGTTACTATTTTTCCTTAAAACTCTAAGATGGCTTAGTATTCAAAATGAAGGAACATGTAGCCTTGTTCTGAAAATCCTCCAGGATGTTATTAGTCTCGTGAACTGGGGCCTGTTCTTGAGATTTTTACTATAAATTCACATACATATAAGAAATGGCCTTCTGGATCAAGCCAAAGACTTACCTAACCCAGTTCTGTCAGCAAAGTGGGACACTTAAGCGAAAGTACACCAACTCCATCCCTTTCCAGAGTTCATTTCTCTTACATTCAACTGCTCAACTGAGGATGCTAGAAGATGTACTAGGAAATATATTCCTGCCTAGCCATTTTGATATCCTTTTGTACCCATTGCTCACAAATTCATTTAAACCTTTTTTGAACATCCTGGTTCCCTCTCCCACAAACATCCTGAGGCAGCAACTTCCAGAAGCTCACCACCCTGGTTAAGTAAGTACCTTTCATCTGGTTTACACAATTTTGCTCATTTCATCAGATGTCTCCAGTACTTGCCAACCAGTTCTGCATTTGCCTGACCACTTACATAGATTTGTGAACTTCAGCCATATCCCTCACTCCTCCTTCAGACTGAAATGCTGAGCTGGCAGCTGCTCCATTCTCTTGGATACTGACTTTCCCCCATCTTCTGTAATTTCACCAAATCTTCCATGAAATCAAGAGGACTGAACTGCACACTGTGCTCAAGAGGATGGTACAGGACTTTTTTTTAATACAACCACAAAACAATGCTCTTATGTAAAAAAATACCCAACCTTTCAAAAGGTTGACTACTGTTGCCACTGACTGTCGTTGATAATTGGCAACTAAAGGATTTGAGTTCATATGAATTATGTGACAGAAGAGAAGGCTACTTTAGCTAGACAGCTTTCCAGCTTCCAAGTCCTAGTAGGCTCTATGGTTTGGGAGAAGGAAGAATACTGTTCTTATTTTAAAAAAAAAAAAAAAAAAAACACACAAAAACCAACCCCCCAAAAAACCCCCAAACAAAAAAATTGACTCCTTTTCACCACTGATGTGAAATACAAATTTAACATCACTTCTCTAGATCATGTAAAAGTCAGAAAACCCTATCCCTGCGAGTTATTGCAATTCTACCAATACAGCTCAAACCAAGAGGTGACATACACATTTTGTTAAAATTTCAGAACATCTCCTGCACAATAAAAACCTAAAATTTTATCTTTTTTAGAATATGTCACTTTCTGACATATGATGAAGATGCAGGTTTATGATCGCTGACATCTGTTTTCCATTTACTATGAGATTTGAAAGGATAAATCTCACGCTTTATGAAGTGCAGAGCGTTTGAAGTGGTATCATATGCAACTACTTTATAAATGAAGACTTACAGTAAAAGTTCTGTAGTAAATGGCTTTCTATGTTTATTATATGCCCTAAAAAGATAATTAAGTAGATTGTATTGGGATATAATCAACGTCAGCAATCTACAGCATGTAATAAAGCAGATAATGATACTTGTATGCCAATACAATCTCCATTTATCAGACAAGTATACACAGTAATGTATTAGTTGGCTGGTTGGCTTGTTTTTATTCTTACTTTAAGACTTTTTCCCAATCACAACTTCATACACAGAAATTGTTAAGGCTCATAGAACTTTACAGTTGCATTGAAGATTACTCAGCTAAGACAATGAAACAGCAAGCTGGAAGTCCTTACAAGAAAATATCTAAAACTACTTTACCAAGGCCTTCTCTTACCTTGAAAACGAAAAACCTAATGAGACACAGTTATGGTTTTGATTAATATGAAAAATAAACTATGAAAGTATAAGAAGAAATAATTGTCCTTAATAGTGTTATTTAATGTAGCTATACAGGAGTTTCTCCACAAATTTGGTAGTATTTTCAGAAAGAGATGCTAAAACAGTATTTTATACATCCATAACTTTCAGTGACTTTAAATACAGAATGTATACCCACTTGTGTCTGTGGTAATGTGACCCATGTCTACTAAACCCAGAAACTCCTGTCACAGCAACAATATTAGAGCAAAATAGATTCACTCAACTACATAAATATGCAATTATAAGTCTCTTCATAATTATTTTTTAGTAGCATGAGTTCACTGTGATCTATGAGATAAACTTGAAGTTTCCAGACAAGATTTTAAAGAAATAACTAAGAACATGTCAGACCTATACACTTGTCTGCAAAATTCACTGATGCCTAAAATTTTTGTTCCCCTCTTCACACATGAAAAATAAAAACCAGAAAATGCTGTTCCACATCACTGTTGGCAATCAGTGCACTCACCATAACTGAGGAGATCATATCCTTTAGCATTGCTATAAAGTTCACATTATGTCAATAAATGTGACTCATTTACAGTAAAATAAACATGTTGCAGTTAAACTTGGAGAAAACTGAACATACGACTTTCAAGTTCTCCATGCTATTTACATGCTCTCCATGCCTCTGTTGCTGCCACTTATTTACAAGAACTAGGACTATCTGATTAGTCACAAAGTCTTTATAACATGCCCACTATCACACAGGCTTTACAAATTCTGCAGAGCTATGCTCTTTGTAGATCTATTCCACAACAAGTATCACGCAAGTGTAAAGCACAGAGATCAAGCTGAGCAATCAAACTGACTGAATTCAGCCTCCTCTGGATTTGAATTCTGTATTTCTACTCAAAAAGCCAATAGCTTCTTCTCATATGAACTCTTCCACCCTAACACACTTTCACTACCCCTAACTTCCATATCATTCTCCTCTCTGTTCCACCACCTGCAGCAACAGCTGCCTGCCACAGCTAATTAAAAAATATATATGTGATTCAACCATCAGCATAAAATGGGATTAGCCAGCAGGCCAAACAGCAGACAACTGTAACCTCTATTTGTGGTGGCACTAAGGAGAACATTTCCTTTCCACCAAACTTAGGCCGGTTTGCAAGGTGGTTTATAAAAAGGAAACAAACCAATCAAAAATGAGAAAGACTGGGAAGAGAAGTGACTCATAAAAGGCTAAATTGTATAAACTTCGCTTCCAGAGCCACTGGTAGGTAAGGCTAAAGAGAAAAAGAAAAAAAAAAGAGAGAGAGAAAAAAATAAATATCAAGAGAAGTAAAATCTAAAAAGATTCAGTAAAAGTTACAAAAATTTAATCTGGAAAATCAGATGCTCTGACATTTTCACCTTAAGGAAGCCTGAATATTCCCAAAACAAGAGAAATAAACCCTGAACTAAACATCTGCATTATGGACAGCCAAAGTATTAGTCATGCATTTAGTATTTCTGCCTGTTTACTGAATTGGTCTTTATGAGCTGCAAACTGACCACAAATACTTAATTAAAAGATTCTCATACAAAATTATTACTACACTATGCTGGATGCATGCAAGTAAAAAATAAACAAAATAAAAACACCACCATAACAGCAACTAAGTGAAAGAAAAAATCTTACCTCCTCCATACTGGGGACACCTAATTTACAGCTACTTCTCATCAAAGTAGATGCTATTAAAAACAGAAGGCAGCTGTGCCTGTCATCTTATGAAAACTTCAATTTCAGAAAGCTAGGACTCAATATCAAGCACAAACTCACATATAAATTCAACATTAGATCAGCTTCTCGAATGTAGTTTATAGCATTATGACTACAGGCCAGTTGAACTGATTTTCAATTCAAGTGATAAATCAAGTTAACCTCAACCTCCTAGCAGACAAGTACATTCTTGTAAAGTATGAGAAAATATCCAAAGGTTTCTGCAGTTAACACAAAACCCAGTTGCTAATGTAACAAAAAGTAAACTTTAAAAGTCATATCTTCCTTCCAAAGATAACATCTTCCCAAGTGAGTGACAGTGTCCTTTCCCACCTGATGAGGATCCAGCTACAAGGTATTTGCCACTTTCAGACTGTAGTACTGTAATTTAGAAAACACAGAAACAATGCAGTTACTTCTGACTTCTCACACTACAACCACCTCCGTCCTTGATGGCTTACCTCAACAGAATCACAACACATTGGTCTGACTCTCAAGACACTGTAGCATCCTTGTCAGCATCACTGACAAGGCCATAAACATGTCATGCCCACACCACAATTTAATTTTCCTTCTTGATCTTTCTCTAGGATTTAAACAAACATTTTAAAGGACAAAAGCCAAGCCATACAAAGTACTGAGCAACACGTAAGACACAGTAATGTGATCATGGTAATGAAGTCTGGCTGTAGATCAAATAATACACACAAAACCTAATAAACTAAAATTAATTCCAAAAAACATTGAAGAAACTATATTTTAGCTGCAACCTACCTAAGAGACTAAAAGATTCATAGCACATACTTTTTCCTCCGATATGCACTCATATCTTCAGAAGAACAGCATTGACAGTGAATGGAAACTTCAATTACAGGTCACATTTATTTAAGAAATGTGAAGATCTCACTGAAAAATTGTAGGTACTTCTATGCAAAATTATATACACAGAATAACTGCTGTTTGATTTCATAACAGCTAGGCAGAGTAAAAAAAACCCTTTGAAGGCCAGGCTATTCAAAATATTAAGGTTCAAAAAATCCAAAAGTATTAGTGGGCTTTCCAGTATATTATTACTATTCCTGTTATTTACCTTGGGGTTTTACTTTTCTTGAGAAAACAAAAAAGTCAGACTGTGGCTGATCCACTTAACATTTCCCATGCTGGAAAGTTAAACGTCTGCTCAGAACCAAGGTCTTCACATTGGAAAAAATCAGCTGGGAAGAGGACCTGGATTATCACTAAAATATCTCTGCAGAATTAGCTGAACATTTCAGAAATACATGCTTTCAGAGAATTAATTTCTGAACATAGAAGAATAAAGTAGTTCAAAAGGCTGAGATTTATATGCCCTGTTTGTCAGGTGAAGTTACAACCATGGATCCTAACTTTAAAAGATAAAATAATTGCTGACTATTTAGACTGTATCAGGCAAATTAGGAAGCCTTTTAATAAAGTCAGGAATAAACACTGTCTCCTCATAAATCTATCAATCAAAAATGTTTCCTATTATTTGATAGCAATTCAGTTTTAAGAGACTGTCCATGAAAGCACAAGAGTCATACAAGTGAATGCTTCACTGAGTGTTAAGTGTTTTAAAGTAGTATTCTGGGAAGGATTTAACAACTACTCACTGAACAACACACATTTGTGTTCAGAGTCAGAAAACTGGATAATTACTGAGAAAGCACAGTAAAGCATCACTTCTAATTTATATTCAAATGCATATTTTCTTCCTGAAAAAAGTATCATCTCTACTGAAAATCAAAGACAGTTTCTTGAATGAGAACATCCACATTGTAATATCTACCACACTTTTTCTTAACATAGAAAACTACCTTCCAGTGCAAGACAGTATTTTTGATCTGGAACAGGTATCTTTTGAGATCAACAGAAATACTTCATTGCTGTATTCATGACAAGGGTTTGGGGCTTTTTTAAGGGCCAATGTGTTCATCTTATAATTATTTCAAACGGATGGAAATGAGGGAAGAACTCAAGAAACTGGACTTTTGTTTGCTGAGGTGTTCTGTTTGTTTAAGTGTTGACTACTATGCTTCTCAGACTGAGCCTGGATTCCTAGGGCTTGTACAGTTTGGTTGGGAGAGAAGCAATTAGGTAATCAATCCTATGTATTTATAGTCTCTGAAATTCAAACAAAATCAAACAAAAAAACACATCAAAACCATGATATGGAATTGAATAATATTAAAAGCATGGAGCTGACTTCTACTGTGAGCTGTATGAAAACTACTGTACCTTTTGAAATAGGTAGTATGCTGCTCAGCAGCAACAGCAAAATGTAGCAGGAACAGGATGCCACCTCAGCCTCCCACCTATACAGCTACTTTCTAGCTAATCTTGTCTGATAATAGTTTCAACTACCTCATTTTCATCTCTGTGCGATATAGCCTGCATGACTTTAAAAAAAAATAAAAAAAAAATTACATCTACTTTTTCATCAAAAATGCATTTTCATAAAAATTGGTTTTGTTCAGAACAGTTTGAAAACATTTTCTATCTTGCTATGTTTCAAAAACACTTCTCCAGGATTTTTCCATTTTGCTAAAACCTTACTGCTCTCTTTTTCTTTTGACTTTTGCTGTTTTTCAATCTATAATGTTTTGATTTTTCAAAGTCAGACAGGAACTGATTAAACATCAGTTCAGCAAAAGCCTTCAATAACCCAAAATGAAATTATTAGGGTGTTATTTCTATGGCAAACAGAGCCTTAGTCGTGAACTGGACTGAAAATTAAATAGCAGAATTTCCTTTGGAATAGTAACTGTTTTCCAACTTGCTGTGGCAGAAACAACCAGTATAAACAGCAAGATCCTTTTCTGCCCTCCTAGATCTGCCTCCCCGTCATTCATTCCTGTCATCTGAAGACCATCTCTGTCTATATTCTCTAGATTCTCCTAATCTCCCAGGATCATCCACATTTTACAATCTGGTTTTTGATCCATAGCAACCTTCTTCTTAGATCTCTGCAGCTAAATGTTCCATTACTATCTTTTGTTTACACATCCTTAATTAGGTACACGAGACAATGATTTTTGCCATCTTACAAAGCTACATGAGCCCATTTTGGCTATAGCTGAAAGACTTAATGCTAAAGGACTCAAGAGAATGAAATGTCAACTGCTCATTTACCAAAAAAAAACCCCAGACATACAAAAAACTCCACACCACCACATGATAAAATAGAGTATGTTAAAGCTACAGCATGGAAGTTGGCACTAATGCTTACCAAACACATCAATTTAATTACAGGTATAATTAGCAGAGAGAAGTAAGCAGTTGTCCTGCTGGTCCTCCGGAGAGCACAGAAAAGATTATACCAATGGCTGCTAAACAAATATACACACAACAATAATGACAGCAAAAAAAATCTAGACAATATATACTGAAGATTTTTCTTAGTCTCTGGAATGGATTGTGGTTCAGTTGTTACAGAGACATACAGCAGCAGCTCTTATTCAAAGTATGTGAAAGAGCGAATGTGAGCTCAAACAGCAAATGAAAACAGCAGCCTTTTCAAAGTGTTACCTGTTGATACACAGCGTAGCTGCTGAAGGGTAACGCAGAGCCATGCTCTGTCAATGTGTAACATAGACACACTTTACAAAAACACCTCAGTTTCTGTGAAGTTGAAACTTGGCTTTTTTTCCCAGTTTTACCTGAAATGACCTTGTGCAAGCTGTCAGTCAACCTGGGCGAATGACACATCCCAAGGTGGAAAACCCTGATTTATAACCAGGATTGTTAACAGCAGACTAGGGAAAAGTCCAGGACTACTATGCATAACCTTCAGACGCAAAGTTCACTGAATTTTCCAGTACACACATTGCACACTAGGAAAGGGGCTGAGTCTGGAATGTTTGTGTGCCTTTGTGATAATTATTTTGAGAATGCTTTTGTGATTCTGAAAAGTCCAGAACTGCAGTACCTGAAGATGGTACCACAACAGACCTCATTTCAGAAGGCAACCTAGACAAAACATTCACTTGATCTTACATATAATTAGCCATGCACTTTTCTTCAATCACACTTATAGCCCTTAATCCACTTTATACACATTTCCATTTAACACAGGATATTTTTATACTTAAAAGCTCAGAAAGGACCACCAGACCTGTCATCTAACCTCTGGCAAGCCACAGGGCATTACTTTACATAAAGAATGTTGATCAAGGCCAAAGTGACAGAATGAACAAAAAATTTCAGTACTTGTCACACTATACCTTCATCACAGCCAGGTCATGGACCAAAGCAGTCCAAGAACCCAGTGACCACATGGCAGTCTTCCATCCTCCTCCTTCCTTACTCTGATTCTTTCTCTTTTCCATCCTTACTCCCAAGTTGATTTGCTTTTAACTCGCCAACAGCAATGCTTTTGCTGATGCCGTATAACCTGCTACCAGCTATTTTCACTTATGCCTGTGCAGTTGACAGACAGCTTGATACTCAAGTAGTTAACACGCCTAGATTCACCTCAAGACTCCAGGCAAAAAAAAGCCTTCCCAAGTCTAAACACTTCACAGACTGGCGCAGGCTGTTTATGAAACAACAGCACACTGTGTGTTTGTAAGCTATTACTGAGTTTCACTCCTACCTATCTCGGGATTCTTCTCACATAAAAGCCTAGGGCATTGCAGTCTTGCTGCCAGCTGCCATCAGAGCTGCTGGTGGCCAGAAGGGCACAAGAACACAAACCGCTCCAGCACACAGGCTCAGATATCTTGTAAAACATTCCTGCTTGGGCAGCAGAATTAAAAGTCCAGCAGTCAACCTTGTTCTTACAATTATAGTCTTGTACCCATGTGCAGCTATTTACAGATACTACTTCACTGTCCCATTTTCCTTTTGAGGGAGCAGGACTTTAGTTATTTTGCATCTGACACTTAGACATGAAGAATCACTTGAGCTAAAGAAGTTTTCATACTAAATACATGTGCAATCTCTAGACAGTACACTCTTGCTTCCTGCTGGAGAGCCAGCCTTCCTGGTCACAGCAGCTTATAGCTGTAGGGACGGCAGCAGGCTGGTGAACAGGCAGAGTCCAGCCTCCTTATGTCTGAGCACCCCAATTCTCTCCCAGGTCTGCACCCAAAAGCCGTGGCTTGACACATTACTGCATCTTGCAGGTCTGAGCTCTGAAATGCAAGCCCACCACTGACACTTCACTAGGAGGGACACCTGATTCACCTGTAAATATGAGCTGCTCTTAATCCAGCTGAAGAAAGAGCTATCTGATCTATCTCAACATATATTGTATTATATTCTTCCTCTCCTCAGGACACTGACAGCACCTAAATACACGTCTTCCATTTTCTGTATGGAGGACTTTTCTGGGTTTCTTAGCTCACCTCTAGCAATAAACTGGTATTTGTATGCATTTCATAAAGAACGGACATAGAGTAGCTAAAAGAGGAGTTTGTTAGTAGATACTTAGCTTGACACTTTGGCCAAAGCACTTAATCTACCTCTTGCCTCAAAATCCCTACCTGGAAAATATAAGTAACAATGGGGAATGTTTTTACTAGTGCTTACAAGCAATTTGAGACTCTCAGCAGGCTTAAAGAAAAATTAAACATGGCATTATTATTAAAGACAAT
The DNA here is from genome assembly GCA_009867235.2 of Psittacus erithacus. NCBI lineage: Eukaryota > Metazoa > Chordata > Aves > Psittaciformes > Psittacidae > Psittacus > Psittacus erithacus. Next base: position 44,466 of record WYDI02012494.1, read on the forward strand.
GTTGAAAAATCAAAACCATATTCTAAAGTTAAAACAGATCCAATATGAAAGCATAGTATTGCTTGACTAATCTTGATTTTTCTAGACTGAAATAATCACAGGAAAAAAGCTATGAGTAAGAGAAGCAGCTGCAGCACAACATTCCTTGCACATGTACTTCTGCTATTTACTTAACATTGTATTTATGGGGTAGGAAGGAGATCTATTTGAGAACACTGCTTTCCAGACAGAAAGACAAAGTAACAAAGACAATGTGAAATTAAGGGAATTTATCTAGCCTCATGTTGCCCCAAATCCAAAAACTCTTATCACTGCTAATTCTGCCAAAGCAGGAATGTACAAAAGCTGTTTTTTAAAAGGTTTGCTCAGGTTATCAAACTGGACCTATACACTGACTGGAGCTCAAGGCAAGCTTAAGTCTGCTACTTATGAACTGAACACTTTATGCTGGCTCAATGGAACACTGCATAGGTAAATTACACTCCCATCTCTACAGACACATATTTACAGATAGTACATTTTTCTTTTAAATCCATTTGATGAGCCTGGCACAACGGAAGAGCCAACCTGTTTGTTTCCCCTAGAGCTCTATCCCACGTGTAAGACATGATGAGATGGAAAAAGAATAAAACAGGAGGCATGCTGCTTTCCTTCCATCAGCCTGTGAATGTTTTACAACTCTGAGCTAAGAAACAACCTTCTCCTACTTCATTATAAACTTACTAATCTGATGTCATGAACTTGGTATACATGTTCCATAGAATGTGCATTGAAAGAAGCTGCTACATTGCTCATGTTTTCCAGTCCACAAGAGCTACTCTATCTTTTCAACTTCTTACTTGTTGAACAGAAAATCTTTCAATCATGGGGTCACTATTCACAGAATCATAGAATAGTCAGGGTTGGAAGGACCTTAAGATCATCTTGTTCCAACCCCCCTGCCACGGGCAGGGACACCTCACACTAAAACATGTCACCCAAGGCACTGTCCAACCTGGCCTTGAAAACCACCAGGGATGGAGCATTCACAACTTCTTTGGGTAACGCATTCCAGTGCCTCACTACCCTTACAGTAAAGAATTTCCTCCTTATAGTCAATCTAAACTTCCCCTGTTAAAGTCTGAATCTGTTACCCCTTGCCCTGTCACTACGGTCCCTAATGAAGAGTCCCTCCCCAGCATCGTTATAAGCCCCCTTCAGATACTGGAAGGCTGCTATGAGGTCTCCATGCAGCCTTCTCTTCTCCAGGCTAAACAGCCCCAACTTTCTCA
>WYDI02012497.1:0-13831 GCA_009867235.2 Psittacus erithacus
TCCAATTTAGAGACAAGGATTTCGTGTGGGACATTGTCAAATACTTTGCACAAGTCCAGGTAGATGACATCAACTGCTCTACCCCTGTTCATCAGTTCTGTAGCCCCATCATAGAAGGAATGACACAATCCTTATCATCACTCATTTCACGTATGCTCTTCTCACCAATCTATATTTACTGCTTGGAACATTTTAGACCCTTATACAGTCTCATAAATCCTACCCAATTTTGATTCAAGATGGGCAACATTACGTCCTAAGCTATTCTCTAAGCTAAGATCTAGCAAAGCTAACTAAGAGAACTTGCATCTGATGGAGAACACATAACTCACATACTACTGAATCTGTGTGCTGTGAAAAGGTGAGATATTTGGTAAATAAAGTAAAAAGCTGGAGCTAAAGCTGTGTGAAAGTTTGTGTGCATAGTTCATAGATTTTTAATTGACTAATTCATCAGTAAGTTCAAATAATTCAAAATATCCCACTCCAGGTGCTAGGAATTGCTTTTCACAGTTTGTATTAGACTCTACTTGATCAGGCTAGGTAACAAGGGCCTTCAATGTTATTTTAAAACTATTGTATATATATATTCCTAACCTCCTTTTTCCTTTTGCAGGTGTTGGGCTCAGGGTAACTAAGGATCCTGAATTCACAGACAATAAATGTATAAATAAATGTTGCAGTGAAAGCTTCCAGAAACAATATTGTTTTCTGGCAGTTACATGGTATTAAAAATACATTATGGCATAGGGGAAGAGGCTATTGACACTCGCAGGAGGTGATCTCATGGGTATAATGGAGGTCACATCAAGTCATGACTGGAAATTGCACAATATCCAGTCTAATTTCTCCAGTACACACCACGCTGAACTCTTATTTTTCCCCACCTGTCCTCCTAAAATATCTTGTTTTGCCACGTCACTTGCCACTAAGTAGCCCTGAAAACTTATAACAGAGACTTTCTGTACCCAAAGGCTCAGTGGCTTTCACAGTTTTATGGTGGGAGATAAGAGGGTGAGAGAACAGATCGCTAGGAACACAGCTGAGCTCTGAGGTCTCACTTTCCTCCAACCCTTCCAGAAGTTTGGACACACTGCCCAGAAGTTCCTTCACGTTACCCTCCAACAGTGCATCTTTTTAATCTGGAATTATATTAAACTCTTTAAAAGACCCATAATCCCTCTTTAAGGCAATTCAGTCCTCTTTGCCTACATGCATGGCAAATTTATGAGCCAAAAAACCCAAGGCCAAGGTAGATTCCAGCCTTCTGAATGTCGATGCAGGCAACCTAGCCCTGAAGGCTGAGATTTCCGCTGGAGCAAGGAAACTTTGGCTGCCCTCAGCCACCACACAATGAAAAAGCACTTTCCTCAAAGACTAACCAAAGGATTTTCTTGCTGTGGCAATGAAAGGATGAGTTGATCCTATCAGACAAGTGTCCTTTTTGTCCAGGAGGTTTTGCCTGTGAGCACCTCCTTATTTAAAAACACAATAAGTACTTTCACCACTGTTTGTAGTGCTCCTCGGTGGGGAAACCTTGGTATCAACCCCCTTTTACATTATCCAGCTTTTCTCCATGGCTACTCAGCTCATTCAAACAGCCTCTCCCTTATGCCTACATGCAATGCCTGCCTATTTCTTCTTTATGATCCAAGCCCTATCTGTTGCACTTACCACATCCTACAATCCCACCATACTCCTAAACCTTACCCACGTTACTAATCTCATTCTGAGCTCCTGAGCAAAAGCTATCATCTATGTCTAGGTGTAACGTAATTGCAATGCAGAAGAACCAAGGGACTGTGCGGCATTGCTGCGTCATAGAATGGTTTGGATTGGAAGGGACCTTAAAGATCCTCTATTTCCATCCCTGCTGCCATGGGCAGGGTCACCTTCCACTAGACCTGATTGCTCTAAACCCCATCCAACCTGGCCTTGAACCCTGCCAGGGATGGGGCAGCCACGGCTTCTCTGGGCAACCTGTTCCAATATTTCACTACCCTTGTAATGAAGAATTTCTTCCTAATATCTAATCTAAATCTCCCCTCTTTCAGCTTAAAGCCTTGTACTGTCAGTAAATGCCCTTGTAAAAATTCCCTCTCCAGATTTCTTGTAGGCACCCTTTAGGTACCAGTAGGCTACTCTTAAGTTCTCCCTGGGGCTTTCTCTTCTCCAGGCTGAAAAAGCTGGAAAGCCATTTTATTCAGGTCAGGTCAAATTTGTGAGTCTGTTTTTAGGAGAAATACCTCTCAGGACAACTCAGACTTGCAGAGTATGTTTTGAAAACCATCATGAGCTCTATTTCAAAACAGAATGGGAAGGGCTTTCATTTTAAAAGACCTAAATTTTACATTAGCTGATCTCTTATTAAGGGATTTAAGATGCCTTTTTGTGGCTCTGAGTTTCTGACTTCTGATAAGAGGCAACTGGGATGTTCCTGAATAGATTTCAGTGCTGGATACATTTGGTTCCTTTCTTTCTTGAATACCTTTGGTTCTTCTCTGATAACGAAAGCCTTCCATCTGGGGCATTTTATCCAATTTACCCTTTTGTCTCAGCCACCAACAAAAAGGACCGAAAAAAAAAAAAAAAAGACTGAAAGAACATCGTGACTGGGCTGCTATCCCAGCCTGGCAGCCCCTAGCTTTGATGTTTCAAGCAATAAGATGATTTTCAGGAAGCAATTTCAAGGGGAGATCCTCAATCCATAGTCCTCACTACATGTACATTTCCTCCAGAGCTTTGCAGGTACCACTAGAGCCTCTGTAGAAGTTGTAAGACTTGGGATCAGAGGCCTTAGTTTCACAAGCTGTATCAACACACTGTTCCATGTTCTTGCACCACCGCACATCCAAGGGGATTTAGAGTTATGTGATATCACTGGTGATGCAGATGGAGGAGCAACAGCAGCTCTGGTAGGTCATTATGAGTTACCTTTAGGACCAACAGCACTGCTATAGCAACAGCAAAGACCTTGGTGCAGGTGAAAACCTCTCTAGGAATCTAAGCAATCATTAGGGTAGCTGGAATTAAGTCCTACTTACAGGGCTACACTGATATTGGTACTCAACCCAGACAGTTCAGCACCAAGCATTTTGTTGCTAAAAGCTCTGGTTATGCCATGTTGCAGAAACAATGACACAGCACAAATCCCCAGCCAAGGGCTGATCATGGTGCGCCTGCACATCAGCTGAAGTCAGGTCACAGAACACAGATGGGCTAGGCAGAGCAGAAGGAAACAAAAAAGGAAACAAATACCTGCGGTTTACAAATAAGGGAACTGAGACATAAAATAGGCAGTTAGTGGCCAATCTGATGGGAATGCTGAGATAGAATGAGGAATCAAGCAAGTTCTCCAAAGTCCAAAGTCAGGCCCAAGTTGTGGTGTCAGCCCTGCACACATGCACACACACAAATACCCACAGCTCCTCTGGCATCTGCCCTACAGGAAGCAAGGAATTTAATATTTAGCCCTTAAAGATGCTTTCTTGGCAAATAAAATCATGAATATCTGTACAGCATTTTAAGAGCCTTGAACAGAAGGCTCCATCAAAGCACTGTATTAATAGTTTGTTTGTTTTTGGAAAAGGGAACAGATGGACAAAATCTTGGAAAAAGAAAAAGAGAAACAAGATGTGATTCTACATTATAAAATTCCTTTCCCTCTTCCAGCAGTGACTAACACCCTCCACTTGGTGTTATTGTACAACAGAGATAAAAGGTAATGGGTTTGTGAGAATTCTTTTGGTATGTGTAGAAATCTCTATCAAGCAAAGCTACAGACTGCTGGCCCCACTCTCCACTGTTTTAGTGAAAACCTGCTTAGAGTTACCAATTGATAAAACTATTTCTGGCATTCTTTTATTCCCTTATCTCCCTTGCTCTTGGGGAAGTGATGAGGCATTGTCAGGCATGGACTGCCTGGATGCTAGACAGCAGGGTCACCTCACAGCATCTCTCAACAGAAAGCTCTATAAAGACAGATTTCCACTGACAGATCATTCTGCTCCACTCCAGATAGACTAAGATTGAAATGATTTCTCCTATCCTTCCCAAGGTCTTACCTCCGAGCAGCTTCATTGTACTCCTCCTTGTGGATGTTCAACTGTTTCTTCTGGGTTCATCATGGTTTTGCTTTTATTGCTGCAAAGATCCTGTAGCACAAAACTTGGGACATGTCTTCATCTGCAAATTCTCTTAAGAAAGAACATAGCAAGCAATAGTCACTTGAAAGCACACAACAAGAACAGGAGCAGAGATGAATTTTTCTGCTTCCAAGTGTCTGTGCTTGAGGTGAAGCAGACTCCACTTTGTGTTTGCACCAAGTGTTCTGCTTGAGATATAGATAAGCCCTTTCAGTTCAACAGAACAGAGTAGGATCCAACAGTGAGCAAACACCTTCACAGCTATTGAGATAGTTTCCATTAACACATGGCTCTTAACAGTTTCCAAAGTAATTTTTAAAGTCAGAAACCTGTTTCAGCTCCATTCAGCCCTTTAACAGACAGGTGAGCTTTATAGTAGGTATAAGAGGCACATTCACTTCCATGGGGGACTTTGAAGTGCTACAGAATGACATCATTTCCAGTCAGAATGGAGTAACATCTAGATATCCTCCAGAAAGAAAATTCCAACCATCTGTGTTCAATTACTAAACATAACTCACATACATATATATGTACATATATATGTACATATAATATATATGTACATGTGTGTATTTACACATACGTTTTTAGGTCAGGCTGTTGCAGTTGAAGTTGAAATGTTTCATTAAAAATAATGATAGCTGAATGTTGGAAGAACCTTTTACCCTATAACAGCAAAACTGAGACCCCAATGAGTACCAATATGATTTTTATAGCTTTTCAGTTCTTTCCAAAAAAAGGTCCAGCTGGAAGTGAAAAAATCCAGTATAACTCCCCAGAACATAAGGCAGCAGGAGACAAGATACAAATGCTCCTTCTCCATTTAAAAGTATACCACAGGGCTCGTGACAGCCATGAGAATCTGAGGCTCCCCTTAGGCCACTAGTCTGGCACGCTCATGTCCTGCCAAGGTCTACAGCACAGTGCTGAGGGCTAGCAGACAACCATCACTCCCCCTTTCTATAAGACATGGGATTTCTAGGAATCAGCAAGTTGTTGCTGCTGACTCAAGAAATTTGATCAGATGTGGCTTGAGATGATGCAGCTGGGTTTGAATTTCTTTGCTATTGAATATGCTAGCTGGAACACACAACTAGATTGCCAGCCTTCACTGAAACACAGTAATTACCTGCCACATCATCATGGACAGAATTCGCCTGACAGTGCCCAGCTACTCCAATGACTGTAAGGAGAAGGATGAGATTGAGGCATCGTTCAGGAACAATAGAACCACACAGGTGCTCAAAATGGTGGTAATCAGAACATCTTCATGGGTCTTAATATGATGATCACTAGCATTACAAAGAGGTATGCTTTATTATGTGTCACATCCCTCCAACCCTTCCTGACATCCCCACAGTAGCGCACTGGAAAACAGCTTGTGCAGACTCTTAAGGGTGCACTGTAAATTGCCATTGTGAACCCTTTGAGAAAGGCAATAGCAAGAACATAATGTTACTGCTGGGCACTTGAGGAGGAGCTAAACAATTTAAATAGAGGAATGCTGAAAACACAGCAGCATACCACTACTCTTTGAGACCTTAGTTTGCATACAAACACAAGGAGGTGAACTGTGGTCCCTAGCTTCTTCCCATCCCCCTGCAGAAAAAGGCATTGCAGTCAGGGATAAAATTCCTTTTAACACAGGAATGATTCCATCTGATCCAGCCAAGGAGCTATCCTGGGAAAACAGTCAAGCCCTGCAAAAGCCAGGTATTCAGCACCAGTGGGAAGAGGAAAGCACAGCCTGGAAGCGGCTGCAGGGAAGCAGCCCGGTTTTCACCAGGTATGTCTACAGACCCAGCCATCATCTCTCAGCAGGACAAATAGAGGACTGGAAACTCAGGCTGCTGAGGCTAGTTTTTTGCTGCAGAAAGTGAACACATGCTAGGAGTTTACTAGGCTCATCTTGAGACTACTCTAGTTGTTGGGTTTTCGTTTGACTTTGTAGTCTCAGTAGTTCCGCTAGGAACTGCTCTCCAGCCCTTTTTTTGGGAGCAGCGCTGCTGAGGTCAGAACAGAACAGGAATTCTGACTTGATCCCACACTGTATTTCAACACACAGAAAAAATGTTTATACAGAACACAGCTCCAACTGCATGTGTGAAGGCAGGCAAGGTGAAAATCAGCAGCAGATCTTCTGCCAAGGGAATGGAGCAAGAAAATATCTGAGCGGGTTCCATGCATAGCAAGGATGGGGTGAATGTTTCATGTATAGCTGGTTCATGAAGCACTTTTGTTCATACCAGGATCAAAGACTTATTATAACAAAGAGCTTTATAAAATTCAGAGATGTGATGCCTGCTCCAGAGTGCTTGTGCTCTATCTACAGGTCTCCAGAGATATCTGCTGTGAGGCCAGTTTTGCAGTGCAGGCTGGAGTAAATCACGCACCATCTGTGTCAGCAAAGTGGAGATTGCTGTACTCCAAGATCCTTGGATGGAGATCATCACTCAATACCAAATTCTTTGCAGTCCCGTTTCACCATCTGATTTCTACAACAGTCAGTGCTCTATATAGAAATGTCATTCGCTTCATCTCACAAATCCACTGATGAGCTGTTACAGGCCCAGATGTCAAGCTTTACAGCAAGAAAAAAAAAAAAAAAAAGAATTAAGGTATTTGTAGTAGGTTTGTATTTTGTTTGATACTAAAATAAAATAGGCATTTCTGTTAGAAGTGCAAAGAGAGCCCTGAACTAGTGGATGGATCCTCTCTAAATAGATTAAAAAGACTATCCATACCAGCTGAAAAGAAATGTTTTGGTTCTTCTAATTGGTAGTAGAAAGGAGGAATGGAAAGAGCGCAGGTGCTGGCACATCTGGAATGAAGGATAGGCATAGCTACTTCAGTGAAAGAGATAGAGCACTGCCAACCCTAGCCTCACAAAAATAATGGGTTATGGTACTTCAAGAATTCAAAATAAAAGGCAAATACTTTGTCCCATCAAGGGTGTTGCAATCTTAGCTGTGCTGTTTCCCTCACCCACCATAAGCACTAGAAAAAAGCCTTAATAAAGGATTTACTCCCTGTATTTCAGAGGCAGGGTCCCTACAGGAGGCAGAAGAGAGATGGTAAAAATGGCAGGAGCCTTTTGTGCAAGGAGATAATCTTCACTTACTCTAGCAACTGTCAAGGTACAAGAAAAGCAACAATTAATTATAATCCTATTTTTGAAAACTGCTTTTTACTTTGAGAGCTCATTGTTAGTAAAGGAGACTGTTTATTTTTAGAGTATGGCTTTTGTTTTGACATGGCCCAGTCCTGAACATGTGAAATCACCTCTATAATAGGGGATGTAACAGGGGGCATGCAGAGGGATCTCTGGAATAGGTCCAAGCCCATCCTTCCTAGGTGTCATGCCAAATTTGAGCAGACATTTACATTTTCCCTGCACAGTCCAAGCATATGCAAAGGGGTGGTAAATAACCTCCCTCTTCTTCTGCAACTGAGTGCAGAGATATAAAAACCTAATTCTGTCTCCTTTTATGTTGCCCATAAAGCTCCAAATGTTGCTCTTAAATGGAGTCCCCTTCATGCATATAATTGAGTGATTTCTCAGCCACCTGCATTATGATGTTGCTTGGCCAAATGTTGTCTGTTCCCTATGTTAAAGCACTTTTTGCTGAATTTTCATTTCAGCTGCTGCTATGCATGAATTTTCCAGAGCCAGAGCAAACAGACTTCTGGCAGTGTAGGACAATTAATATTTCTAGTTAACCTCATTGACTTCCATTCTGCATTAGGTAGACAACAATACAAGAATCAGGTTGACATCACTCACTGCTTTCTTAACAATCCTGAAAATCCTGAGCACTTCCTTTTTCTGAGAACCTACAGAAATAAAAATCCCAACAGCACCAGAGTTAATTCATTAGCATTACACATGAGTGAATGCAATAGCTTCCTGACAGTGACGTGTAGGAAGGCTGGCTCCCACTTGCTGCTGCTAGGCTGGATTTTCTGATGTCTAATAATGCAGCTAAGCTCAGTTTGCAATGTCAGCTGCAGTAGGATTTCCCCTTCCTTCAGAGGACAGGTTGCAAAACCAGGTAGAAAGTAAAAGTGTTCTTTACTTCATTTTTGTATTATTTTATTTCATTTATACACATTTTCATCAGTTGCTTGTTGAAACATCATATGGGCATCACTCTCCAGCTGTCAAAGATGTTTGGAAGACAAGAAAACCACAACAATTTCTGCTCCACAGATGAGGAAACTAAGGCATTACATGGTCATGAGATATCCCAATACTCACACAGATCACCAGGGGCACCCTAATTTTTTTCTGAGTTTGGTGTTCTAATGAGCCAGTAGGTACATTGTTTGACACATGGGAAAAATGGAATAAAATTCTGACAGTCTGACATCTGCAAAGAAACTACTTTCTACATTTTTTTTTTTCCCATGTTGAACATAATGCTTTTAGCAGCAGTAAGGTGCAAGTATGGAGAGAACAATGGATTTCCTCCTATAGATCATTAAAACTGAAAGCTGTATAAAAAACACTTTTTGCAGCGTTTCTTGTAAGGACTTGGATTTAACTTCAAAAACTGCCATGAGTTACTAAATTGTTTCTAGGGGTGAAACAATGAAACAAAGAACAACCTGAGCAAGAAAGACTATCCTCTTTCACACATAGCTGTGCTACCTCTGAGACAAACAACTCAAGCAAATCAGACCAACTGCATCCACCAAAAAGCCCTTGAAGCCCACACACAATAGCTCATGAATCATTGCAACTGTGATTCTCTCCTGCTGACCACTCACTCCTCTGTCTCTGAAAAACCTTTGGCTTGCATGGACCCTGAAGAATTTGGGTGTTCTTTCCCCCAGTTTCCAGCTGGACTGTATTTCCCACTATACAATGCAGTTAGCCCAGGGTTGCATTGCAGCAACCTTCTCCCCTAAGGAAGAGGCCAGTGTGTTTCAGGAAAGACTGGGATTCACCCATGACCCTGCCTCAAAGGAGGCTGCAGCACCCAGCCTTGGATCCCCTGAAAACCTCTACTGCTTTTCCACAGGGAAAATATTTTTCATCCGAAATGTTCCAGTTTAAATGCTACCAACAATCAGCTTTTGGAGCAGATATTTTTTTTTCAACCTACTCTGTCTAGTTGCATTTTTATACTTTGTCAGACTTTGCAAAGCCACCCCTCAGTACATCATAACCATGCATTAGAGAATGATCTTGTTGTACTCATTTTGCTGTCTTCTTGGCTAGTTTAAATGGATGGCTTTATTCCTGGCAAATTCACAAATTAGGTGGCAAGGGGTAAACATGCAGTGCTTAACATGCAAAGCAAAGTCATGGACATGTTGATCTTGGTTTGGCTTTGTATTTTTCAGTGTAAACAAAGTCCTGCGACTTTCCATAAAGGAAAGCTAAAATTGAAAGTGTATGAGTGTTTTTTTTTGGTCCAGTAGAGATGTTGCGCCTCTTTCTGCCAGGGTTTAACTCCTTCCCATTGCTGTGTAGCAATTTCTTCTAAGTTCAGTAAGGTTTATGGAAAAAGCTATCACCCCATCCAGACTGACCTATTCACCTTCTTTCTGGGGAAATAGAGCACAGGTTATGAGAAGTGAAAAAGACTCAGTAATCCTGCCTTATCCTCTGCCTGATGATGCTGAATTACATCCTATAATCCGTCTTCAGGGGAGAGCCTGTTATTTGAAAAGACTGGACACAGAACAGATGCTACAAGTTTTCATGACCCAGCACATACATTGCCCTGGGTGTCATGAATTAATTAGCTGCTGCAGGTAGTTTATTCCTTTCCCTCCTGGATATTGCTGCCCAAGTCCTGCATGGTCAGTAGATGCTGCTTCTTAAGATAGTGCGAGCTGCCTCTGTTAAGTACTCAGATGCACACAGTGCCCACAGCTGACGCTGGTCAGGGGTAGCTGTTTTCAGTCCTGGAGCACCCATTTTCTATAGGTGTTTATTCTGTCCAATGTAACTAAGGAAACTCACCAAAACCTTTGACAGCTTTGACCTCAACTTGGGGTAGGGATTTACACAACCTAATATACACCCCTCATCTGAACACTGAATCTTTGCATTGATTTTATATAGAAATACGGTAGAGAAGTTGCCCTTCCACAAATAAAACAAATTTGCCTCAGGTTCATTTCTAAGAGACCAACAAAGCACAGCAGGCCCTTTCTACTGCAACTCTTTGGCTGTAGCTCCAATCCCCCAACAGGAAAGTAGAGTCCCATCAGTCCCAGTTTTGGCAGGGGAGACTGTTTGGCAAGGGTAGGGGACAGGAGAGACAAGTAAGATCCTTCAGGCCTAGAAAGTTATTTGAAGATGAAATCCTGTTAGGAGACTAACAGAAAAGAAGCATGAGAGATGTATTTTTCTGTTCTGTGATGACCTATGTGACCTGGAAAACAGAAACTACTCCTTCTAACAGAAAATGGAATGGGGACAAGTGGAATAGAAGCACAGCAAAAGAAAGAGCAACCAATCTCTCTTGGGATAGGAGTAAAGAGGGCAGAGGAACTACCATGCATGGCACAACACCCAGGGTGTGAATACCAAGCACATCTGAAGATGAAGAGCTAACTCTTTGCTGTCTTTTCTCCCCATGATGAGGGTCAGAACTGAAAAGAAACATGACAAGGGTCACATTCATGGCAAAGGCTGCTGAGAATGACAGGAGAGCAGAAAGAGTGTGAGAAGGTAGCCAGGACTTGGCATCAGGAGCCATCACCCAATAAGGAAATGCTGTTTGCAACCAGCACACAAAGGCAGGAGTTGGCAATCAGCACTGCCTGTTGAATTTAGCTCCTGACCCTTCATATGGGTTTTGCAGGAAGCAGGACCTCTCCTGCAGCCTTCATTCCTCTTTCCAGGATGGTAAAAGAAAGCAGACATTTACTTGTAGCATTATTTGCACTGCAATTTTGTACCTCACTGGTCTGGGAAAAACGGGTAGCAAGGGCCTGAGGCATTTGTTACCTGGAATTTTTTTAATTCAGGGTAAAAAAATAAGACTGCTGTGTGCAACACAGCTTCTAAACAATGGAATTGCAAGCACTTGCTTCAGCCCTGTCCTTCCTTTTACCACAATGTGACTGTGCTTTGTAGGATTTTATTCTCTAGCAGTTTTTATTCTGTTACCAGTCTTAGCCCATCTCTCAGTAAACAGAGGTCCCTACCTGCTAGGTAGCCCATTCCCCTCTGTTTTGGTAGTGTTATCAGAAAAGCACCGAAGGCTAAGTAAGTACAAGCATCAAGAAGCAAGTTCCAAGACATATGGGGTGCATAACATATCCTTTGTAGAAGAACATAGTTTGCTTCCCAAATGTATACATCCATCTCTCAATAGGAGGAGGAGGAGGAGTTGGGAGACACGCAAGTGTAATTCTTTTTCTGCCTCATTTTTCTTTACCTTAATGAAGGGCTTAGCCGATTTCTATCATTGACACTTGTTTGTGGTGTAGGGTAACACGAACCCTTAGTAGAGGTTAAGGAAAGCAGAGTTGCTACCTTACTCCCCCAACATTTTATCTTCCACTTTCCCTGTTGGGAAGGGTGATACTATGGTATCATGCTCTGCCCTAGCACGGGTAGATGCCTGAAGTTGCCACTGCCATAATCAGTGGTTATCTGTTCAGGGATGTTCAGAGACTCAGCTGTGATGGTCTCTGAATGTTACTACCCAGAGGAAAGTGTGGATATTTATTAAGCCATGGCAGTTTCTGAGAACAAAAAGCAGGTTTGGGGCCCCTCATCAGTATGGTCCAGACAGGAGGAGAAAAGAAGTCCCTTGCACCTGTCAATGAGCCTTATTGCCAGCAGAGAGGAGCTGTATTTTTTAACAGCTCAGTAGATCATGTCAGCAGACAACAATGTGCTCACTCCACAAGACACAGAATTTGACAGGCAAAACAACCTGCCAGTTACTTATCATCAGTGCAAATGACTGATTTTTCGGTTCACTGACAGTTCAGAATAATCTGAGGGTTTTATTTTGAGTCAAACTGACAAATTCTTTCAGACCTTTCAGCTCACCTTGATATTTCACATTTCTGCTCCAATCTCTTTAAAAGAAACTTTTTATTCTCTTAAAAAAAATTGTAAAAAAAGGGAATGCTTCATTTGATCCAGAATTACTTCTATTAGTTTAGCTTCCAGCTACTGTGATTCAGTGGCAGATATTTCTCACCATAAAGAGGAAACTGTGGTCAGCTGAAACCCCAGGTTTTCCTTGGACAAAGCCCTTTTATGAAAATTTTGGAAAAGCCTCAGCCTGCCTTCTCCCTTCCTTCCCCCCCTCCAGTCATGCTGCTAAGGCCATCACCCACATCTATATTTCGTAGCCCTAGAGATTGCAAGTCAAAAGGGAAAGAGCTATTCGTTTTCCATCTCTTTTCCTTCACTCCTAACAGTGTCTCCAAGACCTTTTTGCACATCAGTAGAATCAAGTTCCACCTCATCCCTGGCCATCCAGAGCCAGCCTTATGCCATCCACTGGCTTTAAAATAAAAGCACATTAAAGTGTCAACCAAGGGAAGAAAAACAAAAGGAGTAGGAGTGCAGGCCAACCCTGCAGGTGCTTCTGCAGTAGAGTCTTGGCTCTGGGCAGTAAGTGTTAGTGACTTTTAATTTCCTCTGTCCCCAGGCATCCTGGATAATATCATTCAGACAGTACTGATTCAACTCCTGACCTGGCAGACAGTGCTGGGTGTCCCACCATGCTCTATTGCGTACACTAAGCTTCACATAAGCCCACTAAGCCACTAGGCTACTTTGGCAAATCATTTAACAACAGTGAATGTGATTTTCCCTACAACTTCACAAGGTGGGGAGGAATCTACTGCCAGAGAACTGAAGACCCCCAAACAAATTTTTAACATAGAATTATTTTTTTAATTGGACTGGAGTGAGGAAGCATATTCAGATCTTGACCTCAAATCAGATCAGAAAGGAGAAGTAGGAAGTCAGTTGTCTCTAGAGGTTTGTAGGGGGTCACAGGTGCTTTTAATAACTGATTCTGCAAGTTAATAGCTTGGTTAGGGATGGGAATAGACTAGAGATGATACCAAGGAGTTGAAGTTTTAGTCCAGTTTGATTTGAAACAAAACTTAGTATCACAGGAAGATCACAACTGGAACAGGAGCTTGGAAAGACTCACAGATTATTACATTTAACCTCATGCTATTGTAAACCTTCTCTTCTTGGGACAATTTTGAAGTTTGTCAAGCCACATCCTTAGGCAGGACTTTCTTGCATTCATTACTCCTACTGGGAACCAGTTTCAAAATCTGAGAGTCAGAAACTTTCTCCTAATTAGCAGTCCAAGACTCTGTGGTTAGCAAACAACATTCATTTCTAGCTGTAGCTGCTATTCTCGTCTTTTTAAGAGTAACTCTCCAAGAAGCTCCAGACCTGTGTGGCAACAAGGAGCAAATTATATTTGTTCTAGTCTTCAGAGGCAGATGTAAAACTGCTGCATCATGACTACACTGTTTTGGTTGATGTCTATCAACCAGCTGTTGGCTACCCTAAAAAGTGCTGGACCATTATTTGATCTCCAGCTGTTCAGAGCAGCACTTTCTGCTGCAGTTTCCCCCAGTGACCTGGAAAACCTACCTACAGTAGACTAAGGGGGGGGGGGGGGGGGGGGGGGGGTGCTCTTTGTGCTTAATCACTTACGCATTTTTGGAGAAAA
>WYDI02012498.1:2574-23304 GCA_009867235.2 Psittacus erithacus
GGAATACCTCTTTGGTTAGTTTGGGTCAGGTGTCCTGTCTCTGCTTCCTCCCAGCTTCCCCTCCTCCCTGGCAAAGCATGAGGCTCACAAAGTCCTTGGTCAGAGTCAACATTACTGAGCAGCAACTAAAACCATTGGTGTTACCAGCGCTGTTCCCAAGCTGAATGTCAAAAACACAGCACTGCACCAGCTACTAAGAAGGAGAGAAATGGCTGCTGCTGCTGAGTCTAGGACAGAAGGTTTCTGACTTATATTCAAGGCCCTTTAAAAGTGTCAGACAGTGAGATAGGGCTTCATTGTTGGTGAGATCCTTTCTGCTTTTTTTTCAGAAACATTGCAGGGAGCTGACAGAGGCCTCCTGCAGTTAGTTGTGTTTGGTTCCTTGCTATTGCAAATACTATATTATAGAATCCCTTTCCTCAACTGATGAAGCTCCAGATCAGAATCAGCTGGGTTTTCCTGTTGTTTTGTTAGACTTTGCTATTCCTTGGAAAGATTGTTCTGGAATAATAATTGCTTTGTGGTTTCCTGTTGTTGTTACTCTTCCTCTTCTTAAAAGTTTCAGAATTTTGTTCTGCTCGATAGCTGCCAGTGGTAGAAGCAGCATGCAGTAAGCTGTGCAGTACCTGATCTAGGGGAGCAGGCAGAATGATTAGTTCATCTGGATATAAAGATAGTTGGAGTTATGCCGCATACCAGAAGTAGCAGAAGAGTTAACTGATTTAGGCATGAGCATAGCGCTGTTGTCGCCAGACTGGGCTAGCTTGTGCAAGGCCATGTGGGTGTGTTTCTGCTCTGCCTCTCTTGCTGTGGGAGCTGGGATGGCTCAGGTGTGGGAAGTTGCTCCTACGCACAGAAGCAGTGTGCTTCAGTTGTTCAGTGGAACTAATACACTCTTGCAGAACACAGTGTGCTCAGGAGGATGGTGCAAACGCCCAAATACCATGTAAGAGCCAGCCTGAGTCCAACAGGCCTGGCACACAGCCTGAGCTGAGTTTGTTGAGCCACTTTGCTTGCCAATACCAGGATCGCAGTGTTGATGCTGCATACAGCTATTTGAGGCTGGCAAGGCTTATGTGAGAGCCACTAACTGCTGCTAGACTCAAGTTATGCCTGGAAGTGTCAAACTACATTTTCATGGCACTGAATCTGAGCTAGCAAGTCTTTCCAGCCTGATTTTGGCTCTGTGCTGTGTCTCTTCATCTGTGGCACGCTTAATCCACAACCTGGCTTATTCAGCTGTGGGCATTTTGAGAGCTGCCTCTGTTTTGTTTTGGAAACACCATGTCTCACTGTTCCCAGTTGCAGTTTGTTCATGATTTGCAGTTCAGAGGGATCTAAAATAAGGTGCCTGAATCAGCATGTAAGAGGTGTTTAAAGGCAGGCTGTCGAGAAAAGGATGTCTTAGTATGTCTTACCTCTGATACTGAGTCCAAACTTGTGTTACTTCCTTGTCCTGAACCCAGTAATTCTCATATCTACTGTGATCTTCCCTGCTTCATTTCCAGGGTTTGCATAATCTTTCTCCTCTACACCCAATTTCTTACACAGTGTCTTGTTTTACTTCTATTCTACATCCTCTATCATCACCCATCTAAAAATTCCCTTAAATCCTGTGGGCTGATAGGCTTCTTCACGATGGTTGTCCTTCCCTTTCATGCTTGGCTGGCTCTCTCCACCTAACCCTCTCCCCCAGCATCATTGTCTTTAGCTTTTTAATTCAGGTTCTCTCCCAGTGACCTATTTGCCCGGTAGTTCAGTGTCCCTAAATGCTAAGTTTAATAGCTACCCAGTCCAGTCTCCATTCACTTAATCCCCAGTTTCTGCCCCTGGGATTTTATCCTCGGCTACTTCCTTTGAAGCTTATCACGCTTCAAGCAGAGCTGTTGTACATCCATATCCCTCTTCTTGCTGGGCCTGCTGATGCATTTTTAATGACAGTGTCACAAGGCCAGATGACTGTGTCTCATAGCTGAGAGTTTCAGGGCAGCAATTACAGAGAAAGCCAGCACAGCTCAGGTAGTGTTCTTACTTCATACAGGATCATTAGGAGATATACGCGGAAATGTAGCAACACTGCATGATATGTTTGTGCAGAGGCAGGTTTTTGAAAAAAATTTAGGTGTACTCTCACAAACCAGCATGTTTCTCATGCGGAAAGGTGTTAAGCCTGTTCCATAAACGGGAATCATGTAATCTTACACAAACAATATTTTCCCATAGCATCCCTCTGGAAACTTTTGAATAATATTGGCTGTTATTTTAGAATGTCTGACTGAAATAGATACTAGGTATGGAAGACTTCAGCCTGTTAAGAAAGTTTGTAGCATTGTAGGAAAGAAATCCAGCACTTTTCATCAAGAGAGTTTTCAGATACCATGCAGTAATGCTGTCCAGTTTTTGATGGTGATCTTGGCTCAGGTGACCATGATATGTGAATGTCTATTTTTATTCACTTGATAATCGTATGAATAAATCTTTTTCAGTTTTGTATATGCCAAGAGCTATTGGCAAACACTGAAAGATTTTTATCCATTTGAATGTGGAAAACGAAACACGGAGTTGTAAAGATCAGAAATCTGTTGCTCTTAATTATTTGCATCTGTGTATGTGCATATGTGTGTGTATATTTCGATAGATGTATACAGGCACACACATATATTCATATGATTGGAAGTATCTGTTTTGTAATTACCTTGACTCACTAGCAAGTGGAGGAGATGCTGTATGTCTGCCACTGCGGCAGGTAAGGAGATGGTGATGTTTTCCTGATGAAGGTAGATAGGAATTCTTGGCATACATCATCACATTGTTGTGTTTGTCAGTGCTAAGGAGTAATATGTAAGAGAGAGAGCTGGGGACAGCATGTCAAATAGGAGAGAAAGGCTAAAGCAGCATGTAATGCAGATTTTTGAGCAGTTCAGCAACATCCTGAGACTTTGAGCTCAGTGAGTGGATTTGAGCAGTTCATGTTCATTGAGTTTCTGGTAAATCCTTTTGATTAGGCTGGAAATGAGGAAAATTGTTTCATGACAAATGCATTTAAGATTGTTTCCACAAGACTGAAAATTCTAAAGCCATTTCATTTTAGATGCACTGTAACTCCTTCTGGTAGCCAAAGCAGTTTGGAGGCTTCCAAAATGAAACATGATACTTAAATTTCTCAAGCTATTTTCCAGGGTGGGACATTTGGTTCCTGAGTCCTAGGTAGGCTGAGGAGCTAGGACAGGAGCCTTGTGACCCAGCATGCGAGCTACAGCCAAGTGGAGTTATGGCAGGCTACAGAATGACCACCAGGGAAGCTAACTAGTTCAGCACTCTGCCTGACTTCCACAGATACTGTTGACAACACTGACTTATTCCAGGAAAAAGTCTTATTTTGTTAAATCAGCCTTTCATGTCTCTGCCTGGCTCTCGCTCTATTAAGCATTGCACCTGTTGTGATCTATGGTTGGCACGAACAGCTTGAAGATTGCAGTGGTTATGTGAGAGATGTTTTGGTATCAGTTTATACCTGTACATAGAGAAAGTCTGTTTGAAAAGAAAAACCAAACAATTCTAGAAACTTACTTTTTCCTTTCAATACTTTCCTATTTTTATCATCCAGAAGGTAGTAAAATAAATGTATTTCCAAGACACTTGGGGGATAGGCAAGGTTTTTTGTCTCTGGGGTTTTATTCCTCTTTGATGCTTGTGTAAATGATAGTTGTAATATGTAAACACCCAAAGGAGGGTGTTTAATTTCTAGATTTGGAACAATTGGATCAATGAAGTTTAGAGGTTATTTTCAGCAACTTGGAATTTTGGGTTCGTTCTAAAGTTAGTGATTTATTTAACTGTATTTTCCACAAAACATAGTGCACGTATATTGATTAAAAATACTTGAAAATTTCATTTAGAATTTCATTTAGAATCAAAGTGAAGAGAAATATATTTACATAGGTTCTTAATTTCAGTAGTGGATTTTTATATGCATGCAGCCGTAGGGAGATAGTCTTCTATATGTTGAAATCTTATTGCTGCTGGTTATAAGGCATTTCACTCTACATATTATAGGAAGTTCTGAGGGCAGTGAACTTGTTATTCTTGCAAGGTAATGCTCTAAAGTAATAGTGTGGAATTTCATTGCTTATTGTGTTATATTGTATAGGAATCATAACAGAGTAATAGACTACTAATAATAGAATAAAGGGGTATTGTTTTTAGTAAGAGAAATATTTGCAATAGAAGAAGCAAAGGAAGTTTTTATGTTGGACTTCAAAACTTCCATTTCTATACAGAGAATGATGGTGACTTTTTTTTTTTTATTTTTTTTTTCCCCCCCTAGGAGTTTGATCCTGAAGAGTTTTACTATCTTTTGGAAGCAGCTGAAGGCCATGCTAAAGAGGGACAAGGCATTAAAACAGACATCCCTCGATACATTATTAGCCAGCTGGGCTTAAATAAAGATCCTCTGGAAGGTAAGTGCATTTCCTGGTCCAGCTATCCACCTAGATTCTTCCTTCTCAATGTGTTTAATCGTTCTGATAAGCTCTATACCTGAAAAGGGTTTAAGTAAAAATAGTAGCAGAACAAGCATTTGCTAACCATCACATTACCTTCACAAGCTCAAAGGCATTAAAATGGCTATATGAGGTCTTTCTGTTGTGAATATCTTTCACAAACACACTGCGTCAGTAATACTTGTCATCTTCCAGTCTGGCAGTGCAACTTTTTTTCTTCAGCACTAGCTGAAATTTAATGGTATAATTTGATGGCAGCTGTTAACCAAACATAGGTGTAAATGAAACCTAGACTGAGCTGTTATATACCCTTCAGTGCCCCCAGGCTCTCACAGCTTCAAGTCTCTGAGAAGAATGTCTCCCATTCCTACTAAAACTGCAAATACTTTTTTTTTCTGGGTAATTTATGCATTCATGTTGAGGACTTCTGTAGGGAGAATTTGGGTTCCAATTGGTGGAGGTATTGCAACTGCAGAATTTTTGTTTGCCTGATCTTTCTTTTAAGGGCAGCGTGGGGAAAACTAAAATTACTTTTGTCTCCTAACCAGACCATCATCTTTTTCATCCTGAGACCACATTCTATCACCGGTGACAGATGGAAATTGGTTCATTGTGTTCAATGCTAGTCCTACAATTGGAAGAAATTAGTAGAAATGCCATCATGGAAAATAAGTCTAGCTTGTGCTGCTTATCTTATCTTCTGTGTTATGACCCAGGACATGAATGATCTCTAGATGGTCACACAATAGCAAAACACCACAATCAATTTTTACTTTATTTTTTAAACCCGTTTTCATGATGCAAGATAACATTTCCTTAAAGGAGTAGTGTATTGTGTGTTAAAAGAAAACCTTTTTGTTCAACTTCAACAGCTTGTGAAGTTCAGCACTACCGTATGTTGTCAGGAATTTTATTAGATCAATTGGATTGGATATTGTTACAGATTATATTTGGTATTATGCTAACAGTGAAGACAGTCAAGCTGATTATTATTCTGCTTCCTGCCTTCACAGAAGAAATTCCTCATCCAAATCTAGTATTATTTTTATCTGAGAAATATATTAAAGCAGCTTTGACTCTTTTTGCTTGGATTCAGAGTGCAGCAAAACACGTATGTGTTATTTTCTGCGTGGGTACTGGAAGAGATTGAGAAGTAGCTTAGTTTTCTGCAAGATAAAGAGTTGCCTTCTGGATTTGGAGGGCTAGATTTGGCCTAGACTTGTCAATTCATAAATTGTTCACTGATCAAGTATACAAAGTTTAATTTGGAGTGTTCATTGAGAGTTTAGTGTGATTGACCCTGGTTGCCACTTGAACCTTATCCTACTGAGTAATTTTTTGTGGCCTCTTGGATGAAAGCGTTTCTCTGCATAAGTTAAGAATTGAACACTACCTAAGTTTAATAATATCTTCGAACTTTTAAAAACAGTTTCTTGTGAAAGAAGTCTAGAGACACATGCTTTATAAAAATAAGGGATACTGTTTTCTCAGACCAAATACTTATTTTATGCAAGAGTACTTCATCTAGGACACATAATTGCATTTCATAAATCGAATATTAATATAAAACAAACTTGAAGCATTCAAGGGTAGTTGAAATGTGGTGTTTGGGTTTTTTAAGGAGGATAAAGTGGGCAATGTGGGTTGTCAGTAAATACTAAGGGGTGTATGATGTGTGGATTACTGATCTTTGGTTCAGTTGGAGAGTTGGGTGGTTGAATTATTTAGTGTATCATTTTATATGTTAATGAGTATATAGATTTGTGATCAAATAATTCAGGCCATCTGATTCATATTAGTGCTTTCCTGCCTCCTTAGAAAAAGTTATACTTACAAACAATATAAATCACTGTACAATGACTTCTTAAATTATCTGGGTTTTAATAGTTTAGAAATATTTTTTTCTTTAAACATTGTTTTAATTACTATAAAAATACTGCATCAAGATCATCCTCCTGAGAGATATTTAAATTTGTTCTATGCAAAATCAGAAAATTTTAAAGTAGGAAAACCAAGTATTTCAAAACAAAACCCACCTCATTTGCACCAATTACCCTGAAACAAAGAATTGTATTTTCAAGTAAGCTGTTAAATTATGTCTGCAGAGTTTATAATGTTCACATATTTTACTTCCTCTGCAGAGAAGAGCACCCTACTTTTTTATATCTTTCTATACTTACCTCCTTTGTTTGCTGGTAAAGCTGTAGTGTCCTTTCTTTGAGTGAAATGGTGCATGTATTACTTGGAGATAATGCTAGATAAATTTATACTGTACTGAAAGCAATACCAGAGCAGATTCATCACTTAGCAGGGACTGGTGGCTGCATTTCTGAAGAGTTCCTCAGGGAGAAATCTTTGCCCATGGTTTTTAAATTACCATCTTTACCTTTTTGAATCATGAGTCTTCAGAAATGGTTTAAATCAATGAAAGAAAAAGGGCAGATGTTTAATGGTATTTAGATGAGTTTTAATGATCTCTTCAGGCATTACAAAATGGTTCCACAGCTCCCCATTTCGAAAGCTGATGCCTGATTCTGTTCCATTATTACGTACTGCTTGTAAATAATATGTATTCCTCAGATAATGGTTATACTGCAAAAGTTCTGTTTAAAAATGGCTTATTTTAATTCTCTATTTATGAAAATAATTTCAGTTGAGAAGGCTGTCAAAGTATATCATGCTAGCTTGCTTGCTTCTCACCTGTACAATAAAGGTTTCATCAACACTTCTGGCATGAAAACCCCACGTTCACAAAACTGTGACTTTTGCCAAGGAAATCCACTCCAGTTTCAAGTTTGGTCTGTGATTTTAGCTTAGGCTCACTCTTTTTTTTTCTTTTTTCTTTTTTTTTTTTGTTGTTGGTTGATTGGGTTTTTTTTAAACATTTATTTGTTCTCAGTAGAGATATTTTTGACTTCATATTCAGATTTTTTTTTTGAATTTTTAGCTTCTCCAGCAGATTAAAGATCTGTTCAGGTTTTGAGGTGACATTTTAATTACTTCTGATTCTTATACTTTACACATGTTGTGTTTTGGGTAGTGATTACAAATCGGAGTTACTTCTTAAATCTTTAGCTGTTCCAACAGAAGCTTGTGCGGTTAATTTGCTTTAATGGTTACAGTGAGTGTTGGGCAGAATGTCGCTTGTAATAGTCACTTATTATTATATAGAAAAATACAGTTTAGATATTCTGTGTAAATATTCAGTTATTTTTCATACTCATAAATTCAGTTAACAGTCCTGAGATAAAAACAAACCTCACAAATTTCAGGTGGTCGTATCTCCGATCTCCAGCACATAATTGCAATAATATGTGCAACCTTGGCTATGTGGAGTGTATAATTAACTACATGTAAGATTAAAGTAATGCTAAGCTTCCCAGGGTCTTTTAGCTACCAACTGTCCTGTTTAGCATTTATTACTGAGCTGAATTCTTAGTTACTGTCTCCTGAAGAACAGGATAGACTTAGAATCTCTGCAGCATAAGCATGGATTGACTATGACTGAGACAACTGTGCCAAGTTATAGACTGCCAAGATCTGTTTCCCAGAGAAGTCATAGAATCATAGAATAGTTAGGATTAGAAAGGACCTTAAGATCATCTAGTTCCAACCCCCTTGCTATGGTCAGGGACACCTCACACTAAATCATGTCACCCAAGGCTCTGTCCAACCTGGCCTTGAACACTGCCAGGGATGGAGCCTTCACAGCTTCCCTGGGCAGCCCATTCCAGTGCCTCACCACCCTTACAGTAAAGAACTTCTTCCTTATATCCAATCTGAACTTCTCCTGTTTAAGTTTTAACTTGTTAGTCCTTGTCCTGTCACTACTGTCATGTTAAGATACCAGGTAGTCTACTCGCTTCCCAAGAAGGACAAGACCCTTGTATCCAACCTGCCTGCCCACCCTGGGCAGTCTCACCAAGTTGGAGGGTGTTCACCCAACCTATTCAGGGACGCTTTGACAAGCAGCACTTTAGGCCAAATCCCTTATAATCAGTTTCCGGAAACTTATATCAAGAAATTTATTACTCGTGACAGGATACAGATTCAAGATAGCTGGTGATAGTGACTGACTGCGGAAACAGATTTGATTTGCAATAAGTGATCAGTGGTAATATTAAATAGCTAGCAAGATGTTAGTAAATGCACGTAACACGTAGATCTTACCAACAGGTGTCCCTGTGGGGGGGAGAAGAGAGATACAGCCCGTCAACTGATCCCAGACATTTTGATGGGGGCTTCTTCCCCAACATCTCCCTTCTCTTTTGCCAATTTATACTATTTTACTTTTAGGTGGAGCTTGAGTTACTCTAGTCATACATAATCACCCTTGGCACGGTTGCCCCGTCTGGCAGTCTTGAGTCTTTCAGAAACTTCTTGA
Organism: Psittacus erithacus; assembly: GCA_009867235.2. Lineage (NCBI taxonomy): Eukaryota > Metazoa > Chordata > Aves > Psittaciformes > Psittacidae > Psittacus > Psittacus erithacus. The sequence goes on from WYDI02012498.1 coordinate 11,461, forward strand.
CACAAGTTCCTATCAGACATTCATCTTCTTGGGGGAGCAGGGTCCCTGATTTTAAACAACGTGTTTTGGTTACCTATTCTATTCCGTGTTACAGTTTAACTAGCAAAGGCAGAACATATCTGTTCCCTATTCTGAGTTAAGACAATACACAGTTTAACTATGAAGGACAGAACATACCTGTTCCCTATTCTGTGTTAAGACAATGCAGAATTTGGAGAAAACTCTTTGCTCTTTCCTTGGTCTGTTACTATCAAGGACATTATAACGAGCAAAATTTGGCTACAGGACACGATTTCACCATCATTGCTGAGAGAGCAGTTGCGATCCACCTTTCTTGATGGCAACTATGCGGTTATCTTTACTCCTGATAACAGGGGTGAGCCATGGTACCTCTGTACCACTCTACTCCTCATTTCAAGTATATTGCACTGCATTCTTACCGACTTTGTCTGTTTCCCTGGGAGCAGCAACTGTGTCTCACTTCGAGAGCAGCAATTGTCAAAGCTGCTCTAATATTACAGCCTCTCAGCTGAACTTTGCAAAGCCATATTTCCTCATTTTCCCCAATTTTGGTTATTATCCTACAACTACAGTCCCTAATGAAGAGTCCCTCCCCAGCATCCTTATAGGCCCCTTCAGATACTGGAAGGCCGCTATGAGGTCATCTCTATTAGTGACCATGTAAATTATAAGCTTCTAAGAAAATGGCTTTTATCTTATTCTGTTAAGCACATTAGCATTTATGTGTAGAAGATGAAAACCATATGAGTCCATCTTACCTAGTTTAAACTAGAAAAATTTTGTTCTTAACTGTGGAAGAGCCCAACAAGGATGCAGCCTACTGTTAATCCCTGAGGGAATGAGATCCTCAGGAGTTTTAGCAGATTAGTGCTGTCTTACCCTTAATGCTCAGGTGACACGTAGATCTGAGAATTCCCATGCCCCAGCAATGGTAACCATGCCGCTCTTCATTGCTTTGTGGCTGTTTGAATTCTTCAGTGGAAGATTACATAGGCATTGAATAGCATGTCTTCTGGGTGGGATTTTTTTGTACGTGCTTGGAGATGCCCTGGAAGTTACTTGCAGACACCACAGATTGGTCAGCATGTTCATTGGGTATTCCAGAAGATAGCCACTTTTTAGGTTTTCAGTGCTTAAAATGAAGTTTCTAATCTTTGTTTACAGAAATAGCTCAGCTAACTAACTGTGACAGTGGGACAGCAGAAAATCTGGAAGGGGATGAGTCGATAAATGTAAGTTTTCATGTTATGTTGCTGATTTTACTGAATCTGAGCAAGGAAAAATAGCTGTGTTGTGTTCCCTCTGTTTTTACTTTCTCCTGGTATGTGTAAAGAGATTGAATAGAACCATGGTTAATACTCAGACTAATGCCATGGTGCTCAGCAGACAGAAGGCTTGCAAAACATAGTAACACAAAACTTCCTACCTATTTTTCTAGATGTTACAGTGTGTTTAGCTTCTACAAAGGTAGTGTTTACGATGTGGCAATCGTTTTACCACAAAATTCATCACTGCTTCCTTTATTTCTCTTTAATTGATGTTTTGATTTTTGTTTCAGAAGAGTTTTTAAACCATTTCATAAAAAATGGATTCTTTTAAACAGATTTTAAAGCAGCTAATGATCAAACTGGGGGACTGAACAGATCCAGTAAAGACACAAGAAAGAAATGAGCACTATAGCAAATAATCTGGAATCAGAAAGTCAGCTTGCAGTCTGGAAGATTGTGCATTGTTCTTCTGAATCTATGTTAAAAAATTCTTGTCTACCATAGTGTGGGTATTTTACAGTAATATTTTGTCAGATGCTTGTTTAGTTTGGCAAAAGAAAAACGAGTTGGAGCAGTTGATTGGTCTGAATATTATAGAATTAAATGCTCTCAATTGAAACTCTTATTTTTAAGAGTTGTTTCTTATACATTGGATTTCAGTCAACTATGGATAGAGTCCTGACAATTTAGTGTCAATTCTCAGTGCAAGTGGATAGAAAAGGCAAGTGCAGTTTTGAGGGATGCGTAGTTATTCAGTGGTACTTTACAGAGGCTTACAAATATTAGAGTTTAAAACACAGGTTTTGGGGCATCTGTTGAAACAGTTCTCTTGTACTACAGAAAAGACATCATCCTCATAGTACATGTCGTATTGTCTTGAGACAAGTTCTGACTTTAACAAATGCCACCTACAAAGGCCTCCAGAGTTGTGACATGAAGGATGTTTCTTATTCTGTTCATCTGTTTTAGACCTAAGTAGTATTTAGTGGAAGGATATCGACAAATTGGAGAAATAACTGCTAGGAGATTTAAATGAAGTGCTGAAGTGCTTAGGAGAAGCTGAAGTGCAAACTGGCTTAGCAATGGCTAAGAAATTGCAGTTGTAAAGTTTCTGTGTTGTGCCAATGTTGAAAAAATGCAGAAAGGTTAATGCAGTGTAACAAAGCAATGTAAAGAAATCAGTAAAGAAAAAATACAGGGTGAGTATTTGGAAACATTTTCCTTAAAGTGTAGCTGTGGAATAAACACATGTGGGAAGTGACAGGAAGCGTAACTTTAAAGTACAGAACCATTTAAAATCATCATAAATATGCAATTAGGAAGAATCCTGTACTGGCAAGCAAGTGGGCTGAACAATTTAATAAATCATCTCTGTTCCTGTGTAGTTTATTATATTAACATATGCACTAATATTCTTGCACTGAATTTTCTTCAGCAAGAGTTTAATTAAAAATGTTCCAACCAGCTCTACTTTAAACCTTTACAACCAGACTGCCTGGATAGGGATCGTAGGACTTCTTGGAGATTTGAAAAACATCTTGAAAAGGATCTTGTGAGTTTGGAACACTGTATTTGGAGTCTAGTGCCCTCATCACCCCCGTACACCCCAATTCTATTTCACACTTACATGTTCAAGATTAATTAAAAACTAAAGCTAGAAAAAAAGTTATGCAGTGCTCTCAGGACAACATTTGAAAATATTCTGGTGTACAAATGGGTGAAAGTGACCTCCATAATGATAGAACTCATGCGTTTTTATCCTGTTTATTTCTCTCTCATTTTATGTCTCTTTTCACAGTCTATCCTAACATTAGTTAGAAATATGCAAAAGTTTATTTGAGTGAACAAGAGCTCATCTACATTTAGTTACAACCAGGCTGTCATACCATGGTCAGATTTACTAAAATGGGAAGGCAGTGGACAGCAAGTGCCTGGTGGAGTTCGCTTAAGTCTGTAATGCTGGGCTCTGACTTGACTGAACAGAGCTTTTAGGTGGTTCATCAGGGTGTGACAGCCTGGTGGTAGATTAAGGGGTTTTTTTGGTTGGTTTTTATGTTTCCCTGATCTTGAAAAAAGTGCCGTATTAACTTTGTTCTGTCTTCTTTTTTATTTTGAAGAGCTCTAATACCTCACTGAAGCTGCAGAGAAAACCTAGGGAAAGTGATTTTGAAACAATTAAACTGATCAGTAATGGAGCCTACGGGTGAGTAATTCATGAGTGCAGCAGCTTTTTAGCATTTTATATTTGCTTAACTTCCCATTATTACTTATTGCAAGGATGTTTATGTGAGGGAGTTTGTTTGCACTGCCTTTTAGTTTCGCTTTCTGGTTTTATTGCTAATATTTGAAGTTCACAAGAAAAACTTTCTGAAAAGCTTGCTAGGCAATAATGAATTACTGTGTGCTGCAGTAAATTCAAATACTGAGTATCACATCACAAAGATTTTACAGAGGTAAGTATAATGTTGTATAATGCCAGAGATGAAATCTGAATTAATCAAAAGGCAGATTTAAAGCCACCTTTACAGCAGTGGAAACAGTCTGTGTTTATGCAGATGTGAAAGAGAATAAAACTGCATCTGTAAGGAGGCAGATTGTTAAAATGAGTGCTTATTTGACCTAAACATACTGGTGAAGTAGAAGCAAATTTCCTTAAGTAGGTCAACACTGTTTTGTTGCTTCTCTGCAGACACTCTTTCATCTTCAAATTTTAACTCATTAGCTTTTAAGGAATTGTTGTTACTTGGTCAGTTTTGGGTACTTGGAAGGTACATAGCTTACTGACCAGTGGTATGCATATCCTAGAAGACCATCAGAAATTATGTTAGCCTGGACCTTAAAGGAACACAGAATGTTTTCTGGAAGTACCATCAAGGGATTGTGTCTATCAGCAGACAGAAATCTGTCTTTAGTCACCTTTTCTGATCAGCTACTATTAGACCCCTGACTGGCTTCTCCTTTGAGCTGAAGTGTATCAGGACATAGGCTTGGTCTGTGTAACCTGTTAGCAGAACCAGGAGGGATATATTCATTCAGAAAAAGAGAGGTTTCTGTCTTGAGGTGAGGAGCTCACTGCCAAATAAGACCATGTCACAGCCTGGCAGTGGAGAGGCCTGTGCTTTTCTCCATCACAGAACTTAGACTGGCTCTTCTCTGTGCTACCTCTGCTTGAGATAGGAAGCAGCAGCAACCTGAATGGGACTTACCAGTCTTTGGCAAGACCATAGACATAGAAGAGAAAGCACTTGCAATCTATCCAGTTGAATTTTGCATGCTGTTTTAATGGTCTGAAGCTGGTGAGCACAGTAATACTCTCCAATCATAGTTAAAGGTAACCCTGAGCACTGGGACAGTAGGCATTGGGTTCTGTCTAGTACTGTAGGTCATGATAGCACTTGTGAAGGCTATTATTTGTGTCCAGGCCTGCTTACGTAGCTCAGCAGAAAGCCTGAAGAAAATAACATAATTTGCGTTAAAGTTATGTAAATACCCAAATAAAACTTCTCACTAGTCAACTTGCACAATTAATTTTCTCAGAATTTCTCCCTAGGCAAGTCCATTACTTACTGTATGTCTGTTTCTCCCAACTACCCCAGGACTTCAAAAGCCTTGCTTCCAGCAGTTAGCAGTAGCTGCTGCTCCCCTCCCTGGGCGCACCCCTTTCTCCTTCATTTCGCAGATCCTTAGTCTTCTCCATTCCTCCTTTCATCTCCTGCCCAATTTCCTCTTTATCCTACTGAAGGAGCATAAGAAGAATGGTGTGGGGTTGGGTCCCCATCAGAGAAAAGAGTGTCCAAGTCACTACACCTGCCCAGCTTCCCAGTAGTCTAGGATGCTGAGGGATGGGTAGAGAGAGAGAAGCTGTAGAAGGGCATGCTGCAACCAGCAGTTTGTGGCTAGACTTCTAAGTCAGAAATTTGGTAGGCCTGTGGCTCTTGCTCCATAGATGTTTCAGTTACAAAAAGCCTTGATGAGCCATTAAATACAGACTGGAGACAACTGTCCATTTGAAACCAGAGACAAATTATCTAAAAAGCTGGAAAAGAAAGGATGAAAAGCCATGGCTTTCTATGGCACACATGATGTAGGGCTGTAGAATTTTTTTTTTCTCATGTTTGTGGAAGGGAAAATCAATACTTCTGAAACATCTTTTTAATGCCAATAATATGCTGAATTGATAATGCAAATGTAATAAAAATTGGATGAGACCCTGATAGTTTTGTGAGGAAATGGAATGCTGATAAGAGGGTGAATAGTTTGGAGCGTATCTGTATTCTGTATGAATCATTATTTTCCTTAGCAAATATTAAAACAGGGGTAGGCTGGCAGGTTATACTGTGGTGTAAGAGGTCGAAACTGAATATCTCATGAGTTTAGTAGAGTGCTATTAGTTCCATCCTTAAGCAAACAATAACAAAATAGATTTTGTTGGCTTGGATTTCTTGTTTTAAATGGTTACTTCTTAAGAGTCAAGAACAAGAAAGAAAACAAAGGTACAGCCCCTTACTAATTAAGGTAGAGGGAAAGGAACACATTCAGTGAACTGTGAGGCGATAAACTTCTGAAAGTACACACTAGTCACTGCCCCCCAGCTACTCTAAATTGAGTGGGCTTATGCGCCTAAATTCTCTGGACTGTCACTTCAAAACTGTCTTTGTGCTCGAAGATCTCCACTGTGGAATGTCAGTAAGTGGGACTGTAATATTGACAGACCATTTTTTGATCTTTAGTAAGTGTTCTTTCTGTTAGCACCAGTATGATAGGTGGTTAACTTAACTTTAAAGTTATGGTCAAGTTTAAAGAGAAACACATCATGATAACGTAAATGCTCATTAATCCATCTACAAAATGGGGAGTAATAAAACAATAACACCTGTTCCATCTGTGAATACCAAGCAGTCAACTGCCCCTTAGGTATTTAATGCAGTTTATTTACAAGTATAAGCAGCTGAAATGAAAGTTACTGTTGCTAGCTGCAAGGATTATTTCTTTTCCCCCTGCATCCGTGTTTTTCCAGGCCATTAATTTTTTGAAATAACCTAAATATGTGTGAGTTCTATCTGTTCTTCCCTGATTTATTCTCAAAAATGTGTGAGTGGACATATTTTGTGCACTGTCTTATTAAAGATTCAGTATACTGTTGTAATATTTTATGTATTTTGAGGCTATAATGGAGGGTTTCATTCTTAACAAATGAAAAAAAAACATTCTGCTGTCTTTGATTTTGCTGTGGTGGTTTTGCCTTCATTAGTGAAACGGAAAGCTTTGACTGCTTGACAGGGTAATTGTTGGGCTTGGCATGGTGTAGCCGAGATTTGTCAGATGTATTAAACTTGATGAGTTTGACTATAAACTATTGGTTTTGTGAAGGTTTGAGTAAATATCTTAGCAGTTCTGTGCTTTTAATTGATCGGGTAAACTCATTTGTAGTGCAATTAAGTGGTTGTATAGTAGATGAGGTGTATCAGGCTATTGGGAATGGCTAGGAATATACAAGAAGTTAAACAAGCTGTGAATCAGTAAACATGTAGGATGCTGGCCAAGTCATTAATGATTTCACAAGCTGTCTGTCTGACTTCTGTCAGCCAACCAAAACTTTTCGTACTTCCCAAATTTAATTTTTTTGCTGGAAACAGAGCAACATTTTTTCCATATTGCAGCTTGTAAGAGGTAACAGGTAGTTGTATTCCATCTCTTCAAGTTAGCATCAGCCTGGTTTCCTGGACCAGCTCAACAAAATAAAGATTACATGTGATTTCAGGGGAGCAAGTGATGTTAGTTCAGTTGTTCTTCATTACTGTATCTCTGCATCTATTTAAAGCATGTACATGATACTTCTTTTGTGACTGCCTGGAATCCTTTTACTTATACAAAGATGGTAATGTTGATATGTATGTGACATACTGGCTAGTGGTGTTGCTTGATAAGTTTAAAAAATGAGGCTGTGTTGGCTTGAGCAGCTGCTGCGCATAGCCTGTGATTACTCATTCTTGTCCCTTCTCCATTCGATTGACAGTACTTGCTCATGTATAGTTGCATTGTGAATGGGAGTAAGAAAACTGCCCAGGTGCAGAATAACACCTTGTCATTCAGCTTAATTCATTAGCAGCCTGGCAGACACCAGTTCAGAACTAGAAGGAGTTAGGGAAGTCTGGTTTTATAGGTTCACTTAAGTGGCACCAACGGTGAATGGACTACAGGTCTAATAAGCTATATTACTTTCCTTCTTTTCTGTTTATCCCTGTGGGTGATAGGTCTGTGCAGGTAAGAGGCTTCGATTCCTAGGAGCTCGTAGCTTTGAAAAGCAGCTTAAAAAGTAGAGTCAGACTATTTCTATGCTAGGGATCTTATATTCATCATTCATTGTGGACTTACTCAAAATGGTGAACTTTGAACCCATGCCCTGTATTGCTCTCAACTGAACTTCCCTTCCCAGTAGAGCACAGGCAAAGAGCCTTATCTTTCTTCTGTCACTAATAATGTGTGAGGATCTAAAATTGGCTCCCGATGCAGTCCTCTTTGGTGGCAGAGAAAGGTTGTTACTGTATTGGAAGTCTTGAATTCTGGCCTTCCTAAATGTACAACATGCTATAAACTGGTGAAGAGCTCAGTTTCTCAAGCATTTCTGTTGCAAATATGGAACAGTTTACCCAGAGGAACAGCAGCTTTATTTTGTGTCTGTGTTTACTAGCTGATGTAAAGATAGAAGGTGGTGGTACTGTTAGGTATGGGGAGGTGGTTTTATTGGTCAAAATTTGTAGCATAATGCCCAGGGAAGCTGTGAAGGCTTCGTCTCTGGTCGTGTTCAAGGCCAGGTTGGACAGAGCCTTGGGTGACATGGTTTAGTGGGAGGTGGCCCTGCCCATGGCAGGGGGGTTGGAACAAGGTGATCTTAAGATCCTTTCCAACCCTTAAGTATTCTATGATTCTAACTAGGGCTCGTATCAGTTGTGAGAGAAGGATCACAGCTGTCATTCTTTGTTCTTCAGATAGCCAGCTTCTCATTTGCTTGTAGGCAGACTAGGGTAAGTCTGAAATGTTTCTGAGAGGAGGCTGCGCACGTTGTCCTGCGGCTTGGAAGACCCTGACCACACTGAATGTGCTCCTGTTAGGTGTGCTATAGTGCTTTATCCAGCATTTCACCCTGTCCCCAGATAAATCCAATCTGGTCGTGGGCATCGCCTAGCTAGGAGGTGGTGCAGTGCTGCTTGTAAATTGTGATCTTAAATAACTTTCCATAAACTTTACCACATTGCTGTGTCATGAATCACACCCTCACAAGTGGCTCCTCTTCACTAGAGGAAACCTCAGACTTTGTTCTAGGGTAGTACAGAAGGTAGTAGAAGGAATTGATTGATTTCATAATCAGTTTCCTTAAGGAAATTAATTATGAAAATGAAACATCACTCCCAGTGAGCAGCTGTAGCTTTTAAGTGGCAAGTACAGTACCTGTGTTTCCACAAGGAGTTCAAGGTCCTTTGATAAATTAGAGAATTGGGTCAGAGCAAGCAGCAGAGCCATTTAAGGCTCCACACTGAATGGAGACTGGATTGTAAAATGGCTGTAAAAGTTGAAAACTGTAAAGTAGGCCTGGAGCCTTTAAGTAATTTAGAGAAAACCAGAAATCTTGGTTGCAAGATCGGTGAGATAGCTTGCGTAATATGCAAGTTGGAGCAATTCGGGAACCCAGTTAAATTTCTGAAAATTTATTTTGGTCATCTTCACACATGTGTGCAATGTTTGGTATTTGTGCCTAGCTAAAGGTATTTTAGTGATACTTTTTAAAGCTAAGATTTACGTTGGAAGTAGACTGAGGGACTAGTGTAATGTTTGAATAATGCCAATGATTTTTGCTACTTCTCTTGAAAAGCAAACTTTTTCTTGATATATTGAAACACGGCATCAGTAAAATACAGAGCACTTGTGTACCTTTTGGGATCCATACATTGAATTCAGAGGATGTTTCGGAAATCTCTTTCGGTCATGTTAGGAAAACAGAAAGTGGGGAGATAGTATAGGCAACACCAGTCTGTGGCTTTGCAGGCAGACAGGACATATCACTGTCATTGGATGGATTGACACAGCAAGATGGTCTGCATGTTCCTAATACATTGGTTTTGTGTCAGAACAATCCTCAGATTTACAATTGTCTGTATAATATACTGAAAATAATGAGCTGCATTTAATGGCCAAGGCCAAGAAACCAGGAATTGAGGTATTGCGCTGTTAAGAGTATATATAAAACAAAGATGAACTTCTGTCTAGTGCTCCACTTGTAGCATTATGAAAAATAGAGATATGTGGTATAGTGGGCCTGTGTGGGTCGGAAAGCAAGGCTCACATTCAGTGCCAGGATTATGAGTAGAGCAAGATGACAGCTGCCAGAGTGTGAGCAGGAACTAGAAGGCCATCAAAATGTTCCAGATAAGTTGTTACACAGTAACAGAGGCGTACCGCTGGCAAATCAGAATTTAGAATTACCGAAGACAAAATTGGTCAGTGCTAAAGCTGGCTGTGACTGTTGCCATCATTTTACCTCCAATTTCGTAGTCATATCTCAGCAGATCTGTGCTTTACTTTAAGCTTTCCACTTAGATTAAGTTAAAGCCCCACTTATGTGCAGGAACATGAGATTTCTATTTTTTCTTTTTTTTTAAGTCCAGGCAGTTTATACATGGTTATTTAGCTATTTGGGAATATTTCAGTTTCTGTTTATCATTTTATTGACAACTTTCAAACTGTGGAAGCTGAGGACACCTTGGTGTCACAGGCAGCCCCAGGCACAGGTGTAGCGTGCTTAGTTTAGCATAGTGGCAGGCTAAGGAAATGGCACTGCTGCTGCGAACTGGGAACATCCTGGAGGGAGAAGCAGGAATAACATGCTGCTGGCTTGGACTTAGTTTTCTTAGTAAAGCATAAATGCTGTTTGCTGTGGTTTCTATGATCAGAGGATGTGAATAAGTGATGTTCAACATTTTTGTATGTTAAGGATCATTTAAAAGCACATAGTGTCGCATAAGCAGTGTATGCCTCTGTAAGTGTGAGAGAGACAATTGTGTTGCTGTTGTCTTGTGGGTCTAGTAAACTTGAACTAAACAGGATTTTTTTCCCTGAGAAGTTGTAGATAACTGAATCCCAGTGGAAAGTAACACAATTGCCTGCCTATGACTGCACGACTGGAGAGTGAGATTTACAGAGCTGGAGAAACACAGCCAGAATGTCCCAGATAGTTGCTGGACTAGATAGTCCTTAGAACTTACTGGCTCATCATCTTTAAATATGGTAGTAATGATCCTATAGATCCACATGATCTGCAAAGATTTATTAAGATGCTGTAATAATTTGTTCTGATTAATATCTGTCTTTCAGGAGTTAATCCGAGCACAGTGTCCAAATTAAAATTCTAAGAAAAGTCTGCATGCCAAGTCCTCAGGCAGTCCTCAGCTTCAGGCACCTGAAGGGTTCACTTTTCTATATGCCAGAGGAGCACAAGGGGACCGAAACAGGGAGAAGCAGAGATGAAATTACAGGAGATTAAGAAGCTAAAACTGATTTACAGGAGATAACAACGTGAGAGGGAGGAAAATGAGAATGTAAGGGAGAGAAAAGCAAAGGAAGAGTTGTAATGAAGGGGTGGAGAGAGAAGCAAGCGTGAGAGGAGGGGTAGGAAGAGGTCCAGAAGGACAAAAGGCATGAAGCCAGCAGAGAGGAGAACTGGAGCTGAATAATGCAGTCATTTATTCTAGCTTGGCAGGGGCAGAAGAGAGAAAGACTTTGTAGGAAGCAGAAAGGGTGGGGTTTGTCTTGAGTTTTGCCCAAGGTGGTTTTCCCCTACTTTCATGATGGTGTAATGTCTTTTGTGTGCCCTGTGCACAGACAAAAACAAGGGATTAATGAAAACTTTTGGAAACAGTAAGAGAAACTTTATTTTCTAGAAAAAGCTTTTGTCAACAAAGGAAAGCAGAAACATGTTGTCACTTTCAGTGCTTGTAACTTGGTAGCTGTGGGAAGGCCTTCACAGAAATAATAAGGCAAGAATTGCTTTTTTGTGTTTAAATAAATAATTGTATGCTGATAATGGGACCACCTGGGGACAACAAACTGAATTTAAAAACAGCCTAATTGAGTTCCATTTCCCGCCACCTCCCCCCTGCCCCCCCTCTCTTTGTCCTCTTTTCTGTATGTAAACACTCACTGCTGTGGTAATTATATACTGGACATGCTATAAGCATTAAATGCTACAAAGCAATTTTCAAGCAAGGCAAATATTTTCATGATTTGCCTCAAGGAATTCTGAGAAATGCAGCAGTAACATCCTGTGTCAGTGTTTCATGGCAGGATGATTCCTTGAGCCTTGAAAGAAAGAGGGCTTGTACATGTGAGGTTTTCTTTCAGCTGACTTCCCTGCCTTGACCTTCTCTAACCAGGCTTACAGGAAACTCAGTACCCAGTACCGCAGTGAAATTCTGCATATCAAGATTGAAACAAAGATGGGCACAAAATTGCTAAATGAAATGTAAACCTTTAGAATCAGTTTTAAGCAATGCTAAGGTGA
>WYDI02012498.1:23404-36152 GCA_009867235.2 Psittacus erithacus
TAGCCTCATGAATATGTATGTATGCCCAGTAGCTATATAAGGATGGCTTGTGTAGCAGTACGGGGACACACGTTAGGTGGAGCTATCCCCCATGTCTCCTGACGCCGTAATAAAGAATACCTGCTTGTCAACTTGGAAAACTTCATTGGCAAGTTTGTTCCTGGAATTTTCTCCGAATCAAGATACATCTTAACTCCATGTTACCATGCGGTTAATGCAGCGATCTTTGTTTTGGATTACCTATTGGTGACTTACCCCTTATATGGATCAGTGCTGATGTCAGGGACTGAAAAAGAACAGAATAGTTAGCACCTGGCAACAAGGGAGCTACCCCATCAAACATCTTTGAAGCAGACCTCATGAGAAGCCTGTGACATGCTTTGAAATCTGGACGGAGTCTGAGTCATAATTACCTGACAACGCACTTACAGAATAAGCATTTGTAAGAATGATTTTATAACAATGTGCCACAGCTGTGTTTTGTATACAGTCCTTTGTTGGTGGAAATGCCCAAAATCTGCCTGGGCTGAGAGCATTTACTATGTCTATTGGAGGGCATTTGCTGTATCTGTTGTTTGGTTTTGGGACGCAGGGCAAGGGGGTGTTGTTTGGTTTTAGTTTTTGTACTGATTTTTGTTGACTGAGATCCATCCAGATTATAAAACAAAATGAGGTTTGTAGCCATTCTGTAATGTCAAAGGCAGGTCAACTACTTTAAAGAAAACATAAGCCTTTTATATAATGCATACGCAGTTTTAAAAAATACATTTTTTTGGTAAAAAAAAAAGTTTTTAAAATATATATTTTAACAGTTATTCAGAGTTTTTTCTTTCTCTCTCCCATTTGAACTTCTTCAGTGCGGTTTATTTTGTGAGACACAAAGAAACCAGACAAAGATTTGCCATGAAGAAAATTAATAAGCAGAATCTCATCCTCCGAAACCAGATCCAACAGGCCTTTGTTGAGCGTGATATCCTGACATTTGCAGAAAATCCATTTGTAGTCAGCATGTATTGTTCTTTTGAAACAAGGCGTCATTTATGTATGGTCATGGAGTATGTAGAAGGTAAAGTGGCTGTTCTATTTTCATTTTCTTGCAACAAGAAAGAGAAATAACCCATATGGTACTTGCATTAGGCTTCCGTGGGTCGTCTATACTCCGGCAATACAGATTTATGCTCTAAATCCAACAGCAAGGTGGCTTTTTTCTAGGCATCTTCCAGAGGGAGCTTGTAAAACACTTGACCTCCAGCTACAATGGGAAATAACTGCTGTTTGAATAAGTTCCTCATGGACTGTAATCATAAGTGTCCTAATGTTCAGAAATTCTTGTGGAAATGCTGTTTGCTTTTCTGGAGTTGAAATCTTCATTAGCGCATGTTGGGGTATTTGTACTAGTTAGTTTTACAAAGGAAGAGGGAAGAGGAAGCAATTTGAAAAGGCGCTGATGCTGAAGGAGACAGTGGACAAGAGGCAGTGGAAGGTGAGATACCCAGACTATGGTTGTGTGGGGTTGGGGTTTTTTTGCTCCCTCCACCTGTAGCAACACGGACTTCATTAGTTTCCAGCTGAGCCCTTGAACTGCTCACTCCCAGCTTCACACTGTGTTTCCAGTTGATATGGTTACATGGTCAGTTGAATCACTTGACTAGAAAATAAACATTTGTGACTGCAGTTTGTGTCTCTTTCTGCAGCATGTATGGGTTATACTGATACTGCTCAGAATTTATACCGTCATCTGGAACATTTGTTCTGTTTCCACAGGTGGAGACTGTGCTACTTTGATGAAGAACATGGGTCCCTTACCTGTAGACATGGCAAGGATGTACTTTGCAGAGACTGTTCTGGCCTTGGAGTACCTTCATAATTATGGAATTGTACACAGGGATTTGAAACCAGACAAGTACGTTATATAGAATATACCCAAAAGAAGACTTAGAAATTACTAGATAAAATATCTATGAATGTACTTAATGTTTTGTTGGTTTTTGTTTGTTAGGTTTTTTTAAAAATGAGAATGTTACGTAGATTCATAATTTCTGCACAATATTTGAATTTTTCACTACCTGCAATTACAGAAAATGTGGGTTGTTTTTTTTTTTCCAGAAGAGATTTTTTGAATTTTCTGTCTTTCAAATGCAAGAGATACCAGAGTAGCAAAAAAAAAGTTTACTCTTCCAGCTGAATTGAGAGGAATTGATCTTGGTCATTAAGGAAAAGATCTTTCTAAGTATGCTTAAAGCACTGTTTTAAGACTAAGTGTCACCAACGTGCAGATATTTGCATATATGAAGACAAGATTGCCCAGATTGGGAAATCTTTCTTATTGCGTGAGGTTTTTTGTTTGATTGGTTTTTTCAGTATGTAGAAAACTGCTTCTTCCATACACATAAATAACATTACAGCAAGTAGCTGCAGTAAAGATTATGGTAGCTGCAAGTTTCACATTTAAAAAAAAAGAATTGGATCTTACCTCCTGAGTGACAGTACCTTTACAGCATGATACTTCAGGCCAGTGTAGTATTAATTACTGACTAAATAACTGAGTGTTTTTTCAAATTAATGACCCACAAAAAATGCTCACCTCATTTAAAAAGCAACATCTATCTATTCCAGGTCTTTCAGATTACGACTGTTTCTTTTTCTTCAAAGCACATAGCATTCAGCTCTCAACACTTGTATGATTCTGTAAGATGTTGTGCAATTGCATATGAATAAGTCTGTTTACATCTGCTAATAGTAACAAATGTAAGACTCAGATTTTAGCCTGTTTGCTTTTTACCCTGTTAAATTACTTTTTAAGCTGTCTATATTTTTGCAGTGCTAATGAAACATTCTTGTCTAATAATAATGATAGTTGTAATCAGCACTGCATAATGTTGAATTATATCACAGTAATTTCAAATCATTCTAATTTACAGTTTATTGGTAACATCCATGGGCCATATAAAGCTTACAGACTTCGGCCTGTCAAAGGTGGGGCTAATGAGTTTGACTACCAATCTGTATGAGGGTCACATTGAGAAGGATGCCAGAGAATTCCTTGACAAACAAGTAAGAGACAGCCTTTTTCATTTCTACATTGAGTGTTCAAATGAAGTGATGTTTTGCAAGTGGAATGTAGCATGATACTGTATAAACTGTTGTTATTTCTGCATTGGTGTTCCAGGTGTGTATGACAGTTACTTTTATTGATGCCCTGCAGATTGTTCTGAGATTTTTTTTCTTTCTACATTAGGATCTGTTAGTAAGATGAACAGCCTAATTGTGTGCAAGTGAATCTGTGAGAGAGACAAATGGAAAACTGTTTTTAGAAGGAATTCAGGAGTCTCAGCAGAGTACTTGTGGAGCTCATTATGCATTGTACAACCAAGGGTGCTAAAATCCTTGCTATGGCCCATTTCCCTTTAAGCATGCCTCATTACCATTGCTCACAATCTGTTCACTCTTAAAGTTACTTAAGATAAAACCATCACAACTTTGATATAAAGATAGGAGTCTGTTTAAGTTAAATAAAATACTTGCCATGATGGACTTCCATGTATGAAATTCAGACTGTCCTTTGCGTGACAGATACGCAGATGTTCATTATGATGCCTGTAAACATAGCTCGGTCATTCTAAAAACATTAGCAGTTATGTGAAGTCAGCAGACTAAAACCTACTGAATTCCTTTTTTCCATGTTTCCATGTTATGTTATGTTTCCAAAACTGTCAGTGATATGATACAGCTCAATTAGACTTGTGTTAACTATCGCACTTATTTTCTTTATTTTAGGTCTGTGGTACACCTGAATACATAGCTCCTGAAGTGATACTGAGACAGGGTTACGGAAAACCAGTGGACTGGTGGGCTATGGGAATTATCCTTTATGAATTTCTTGTTGGGTGTGTGCCATTCTTTGGAGATACACCAGAAGAGCTGTTCGGACAAGTAATCAGTGGTGAGGATCATTGTAAAAATGCCCCAGATTACACATCTTGCTGTAAAACATGTCTGTTTCTGATAATAGTAAATGTATCTATAACTTTACTGATAGGCTAGGTTTTCAAGCTAGTTTTGCTCAAAAGCCCCTCCACTATCATGTTTTTGTATTAGCAGGTTGCTGTCAAAGCGGTAAGACTAAATTTGGTTTAAAAGCTGAGCTTACAGTATATTGTTGCTAAATACAGAAATGCAGAAATGCACTGGTTGAGCTGCATTGTTTAGAAAAGAAAAGCTGTATTAGTAGAAAAGTAGTGCCACTGTGGCACAGTGATTTCAGTCTTTAGCGAAGAAATTATACCCCAGAAGAAATGGTTAAAATAAATTTGCATAAATGGGAACATGCCTCATGGCACAATGAAGAAATTAAGAAAGATGTAATAAAACCCTAAAACAAATGTCTCACAAATAATAAATAATGGGAAAGAAAAGGAAACAAATTCAATTCACAGATTGCAAATGATTTCATTGGCGATTGTTGTAGTGCAATGTTATTTCTGTAGCAGCTGTTCTTCTTCCATTTAAAATTCAATAACCCTTTAGTTCTTAACCTGCAAGCTGACCCTAAGTATTGTTGTGTGGCTTATGGCGAAACTGAATGATAATTAAACAGAATTGTTTATTATCCTACCTGCTGTTCCCATAAATTTCCCAGATGCATAGATGTAGAGGGCCTCTATGCCAAGAGTTTAACAGAATGGCATCTCTTACTACTTCCCAGTCTGTTCTGTAGTCTGCTTAAAATGTCCAGTAGCTAAGACAAAACCACCAAACAGCAAACCAAAACAGCTGTCAAAAAACCAGCCCAAACAACAACCAGAAAGCCCAACAGAAACAAAACTGACTATAGCTCTGATGTCATACTCTGAGATAGCGAGAATGCAGCAAAGCCCTTTTTGTACTTAAGGAGACGCTGTCATCATTTCACTTTCCTCCGTACGTGAAGCTGAAAGCCAAACTTGCTTGTAAACTGTAATGAAATGGATTTGTGTTTTGCCTCTAGTATATGACCTCTTTATACCACATCCTAGCTGTTCATGGATTTATAACCCTGTTGTTTTCTGATGTGATACGCCAAGGCCTGAGCAGCAAGGAGAATCAACTGTTTAATTAACACAAGCAGCAAGCGCTGTCTTTGTTCTGAATGCCTTATGGCTGCAATGCATATTCATGCTTTATTTTCCAAATCAAATTCAAACTGCAGTGGAAGCTGTAGGCAGGCAAACGTGAAAATAACTCATGATTTTATTGCATTTCCAGACACGTGCACGTGTGTTTTTATCTTTATGCTCTCTGCCTGAGAGAAGGGGGGGGCATAGTCTAAAATTAATGACGACATTTGCACTTTAGATTTTATTTTACATGTGGCAGTAATTTTAAATTTTGGAAAACAAATTATCATGTGTTATAATCTAGCTGATACTTAAAGTATCTGTTTGAATGTTTCCATTTTATCTTCCAGAAATTGTCTGTATAAGTGTATGTTTGTAAACCTGATCTGTTCCCACTGGCTTTCCAAGCCTGTTGGTCAGCTTAGTTTCCTGTTTTGATACAGACTTGTCAGTTTCTGTTATTTTAAATATCCTTAATTTCTGAAGCCATTTTTGCAGCATCTGCAGTAGAATTCTTTTGTTGGATAAGTTTTCTATATTAAAATATATGGTCCCCTTGTATTCAACAGTAAAAGCTGTGTTAAAGAACACACTCCATAGTCTGACTTTTATTCAGTTTCTGTGGCTGAAATTCTATAATCGACTTTAAAATCTTGTTCCTTTATATTATACCTTGCTCTTTCTTCATTGCAGGTTGCCTTCCCTGCCCTGAGTCTGTATAAGTGCAGTTATGGCAGGCCTCAGTATAAATAAATTAGATGCTTAAAATGTTAATTAAAATAAAATTTTAAAATAGTGCTTCAAAAACAGATTACATTTATGCCTCTTATTTCAGTACCTTTCCTTAAACTCTAAAATACAGCAGTTAAACTTGTGTGTGGCTTCTAGTGGTTATTTCTCCAATTATGATAATTCTTAAGGAAAAGTCTAGATCATACAGTGACAAAATCCTTAACAGTCTTCTCTGTTTCTTGAGCATTCTGTTTCTCTGATGCCAAAATCCTTTCACCTCTTAAGAAAATTCTGCAGAGTTTTGTCTAAACCTGCAGTATATTACATTCTTGGAGGCAGCTTCTGATAGAAATCAGACAAAACTTGCTGTGTAAGCTAGTTCATGTTCATATTGAAACTGGCACAATTTTCCATTATTCAATTTAAATTAAAATTTAGTGGAATTTTTTTTTTTTCAGCCTTACCTGAATACTGCAGGGCTTAATATCTTGGTTGCATAATTTAGGTCCAACTTGCTATGAAGTGCAAAAACATTAGTGGTAGAAGAGTCAGTAGAGTGAGGTGCAAGCATGCAGTACTTGGAAGAAGGCCCCACTGGCATGTATTTCTCCAGAGCAGAGTCCGATACCTTGGCCCTTAGTCATGGGGGTCTGCTAGCATTAAGAGAGAAAGATTGCAGATGTGAGCAGTGACTGCTAGGCCAGGTCAGCTGTGTCCTTCTTAACAGCAGTTTCCATGGAACAGAACTAAAATTTGGAGCATGACTTGGGTGGGGTGGCCATGGAGAAGGGACAGCATACAAGTTTTGCTAATATTTTGCAATAGTTTTCCATGAGCCAAGCATTCCTTTATTCCGTTGTTAAACACTGTTTTGGGTGAAAGGAGACTTCCAAGGAAAATGGGAACATACGTTCTCATAAACAGTGTGTTTATGGAGTTTGTATAGAGAGTAGGAAAATCAGAAGTAATTGGTATGCAACAGAGAGCAACTTGAAAAGTTGCCTTAACTCGGCTTTACTGCTAGCTTGCTATGAGAGCTTTCAGAGTTTCTGCTGAATGTTGGGATCAGACTTCAGTAATAACAAACAACTTTCTGTTTTGCTAGATGAAATCAACTGGCCTGAAAAGGACGAAGCACCACCTCCAGATGCGCAGGATCTGATTACCCTGCTGCTCAGGCAGAATCCATTGGAAAGACTGGGAACAGGTTAGGAGGCCCTATTTTATATTGTTAGTGCACTGGAAATGGTTTGTGTATTAGGCATTGCAAGGTTTTTATCGCCTATTTGTTTTGCTTGGGAAATACCTGTCAGGACAAGTAGCATGACAACATGCTGTTATAGCAGATGATGATTGTCCTTTTTTTGGAGTTTACATATATGTGGTCATTTGCAATTACTCTTCTCTTAATTCTCTACATAAATCATACATTTTTCAAAGACCCAGTTAGCTGTTGGATAGTGTTCTTTCATGGATACGGCATTAAATAACATAGAAGTACAGAAGAGGAATCAATACACAACTAATGCTTCCTTTTGCAGACGTATCTTAGCCTGGCAAATTAGTTCCTCCAGGCTTTAGCATGGATTATGGGTACTCTAACTAATTGTTCAGAAATGACTGTCTGAGAGTGTATTGTGAAAGGTCTTGTTGTAATTCAGCAAGCACTACTGCCTTGCATGAAAAAGAACAAAACCCTAAATGTAAATGTTAAGGAAGTAAATGGGTATCAGTGAGAACACAAGCTGTCACCTTATTCCCCTGTGGTCATTCAGTGCTATGCGCTTTCCATTTTGAGAGAAGAACCTCTTAAAATGGAATGAGCTTGTGGTATTAGGAGCATTGAGCCTGCTTAGGCTAATGAAAACATTGTATGTTTATGTAATAGAGTTTGTTAGCTGATGGAACAGGATTTTTCTGGGAATTGGATGAGAGGCACTAATGAAGAATATTGCACATGATTTTTAAATTGTTCATGCATGGAATCCCCTGTCATTAACAGCCATTCCACTCGCCAAAGCACTACATAAACACAGCAAAAAAGACTTCCTATGTAAAAGAGCCTGAATGTAAAGGTATAGTCTTATTTATAGTGAACACTGTATGCCAGGAATGGAAATACATGGGCATGCTAAGGAAACCAAGTGGCAGGTTGAATCAGCATGAGAATACTTGGAAAATTGCTGGCAAAACTTAGTCCAGTGTTCAGATTGTGCTCTGTATTTTTAGAGCTAACAGGAACAGGAGCTTTAGAAATCAGTTTATAACTGGCCTTACCACTTTCACTTGGGGGGAGCATGTGTATAAAACTCAGACGCCAATTACAGTTGTCGTGTTTCCCCATGACATCTTCCTCTGGGACATGACGACGTGACTTGAGATGCGGGAACTGCATGTCCCTTGTTCTCTGAGAGTCTTGGGATCTGTATGAGCAGGCCTTAGACTTCACTGTAGCTGATGGTTTGGAATAAGTGGCATCCACCAAAGCTGATTTCTCCCTTGCCCCATGCTGAACAAGAGTGAAGCAGATGTCATGTTCTAGTCAGCTTCTCTTGTTGCTGCAAAAGGCACTGCTGCCAAAGGCAAAATAAGGAGCCACAACTAATTCCATTCCTTTCTTTTACGTGTACTCCTTTCAGGCATTGTTGTTTCATTGCCAGGATGCTTTTTCCTGATAAACACAGTGTTAATTCATGACTGTGAGCCTCCCTGTGAGAGGCTGGATCAGAAGGAGATTGCAGATTCTGCCTGTCTTGCTACAGCTGGCTGAGAAAGTGAATTGGCTAGAATGAGGCTGCCTTAACTACTGTGATGGTCAGTGCCAATATATGGAACATCTGTGCAGTGGCTGATTTCTTTGAACTGTTTGTGGTTTCTCAAGAGCTGACAGCCTGAAGAAGGAAATTGGGCAGCCATTTCTTTGAAGTACAGAGGGGTGTTTAGAAGCCACAACAAAGTTGTTGGGGGTTTTTAATGTTAGAAACAACTTCAAGAACAGAGACTGCAATGTGACAGGTCCCATAGGGACTCTGGAAAACAGCACTGTTTGTCCCAGGCTCCACCATGCATTTCAAATGACAGCCCTATCTGTCTAATATGTATTAGCTAGCTGCATAGCACTCCATGAAAATCCTAATTGTGTGTTTGCTCAGGAGACTTGAGTGGCATAGTTAAGTTGAAGGAAGAGAGATAGATACTATGCTTGTTTTGAAGAAGGAAAATTACAGAAAAAGGACTTCTTAGGGTTTGAGGTGTCTGATACTAATCAAGAATTACACAATTCAGGTGTAATATCCCATTGCTGTGCATAAGAGAAATGTTCACTCCTTAGCTAGTGACTTTCAGTGAGATGTGATTTTGGTTTTGTTCGGAAATATTTGGAGTTTTTTACTTTTTCCCTTCTACAGTCAGAAAAGCAAAGAAGCAACTTAGAAATCTTGAGACTGAGTTGCAGACCAGTCCTGGACACTTGAGACTTTTTCAGTGGCTCTCTGCTGACTTAGCCTTGGCATAACAAATGCTGTGTCATTGTAGTGGATTGATCTTGGCTGTCCACCAAGTGCCTGCCAGACTGTTCTATCACTCCCCCTTCCTCAATTGGACAGGGGTGAAAACAAATTTAAAGATTTGTGGATCGAGATAAGGACAGGGAGAGAGGTCACAGGCAAAACAGACCTGGCTTGGGGAAACTAGTTTAGTTTATTGCCAGTTAACACTGGAGTAGGATAATGAGAAATAAGAACAAACCTAAAAACACCTTCCACCCACCTCTCCCTTCTTCCTGATCTCAACTTCACTCCCAGTTTCTCTGCCTTCTCCTTGCAAGTGGCATAGAGGCACAGGGAATGGGGATTGCAGTCAGTTGATTACATGTCTCTGCTGCTCATTCCTCCTCAGACTCCTGCATTCCAGTGTGGGACCCTTCCCACAGGAGATAGTGCTCCACTAACTTCACCAATATAAGTCTTTTCCATGGGCTGCAGTTATTCACGAACTGCTCCAGTGTGAGTCCCTTCCATAGCGTCACAGCTCCTGCCAGGAGCCTGCTCCAGTAGGGCCTTCTAACAGGGTCACAGCCTCCTTCAGGCATCCCCCTGCTTTGGTGTGGGGTCCTCCATGGGTTGCAGGTGGAGATCTGCAGCGTGGGCCTCCATGGGCTGCAGGGGGATATGTGGTCCACCGTGGACATCCATGGGCTGCAGAGGCACAGCCTGCCTCACCATGGACTGCGCTACAGGCTGCAGGGGAATCTCTGCTTCTCTGCCTGGAACATCTCCCCTCTTTCAATGACCAAGGTGTCTTGCAGAGTTGCTGCTGTCACATATTCTCACTCCTCTCTATGCTGTTGTGCAGCAGGTTTTATACTCTTTTGTGAATGTGTTATCACAGGGGCACTACCAATGTCACTGATGGGCTTAGCCTTGGCCAGTGGTGGGTCCATCCTGGGTCTGGCTGTCATTGGCTCTGTCAGACATGGGGGAAGTACCTGGTGTCTTCTAATAGAAGCCACCACTGCAGCCCTCCACTACCAAAACCGTGGCATATAAACCCAGTACAATCCCGCTGACAGCAATTCTTGCTGCTGCAAGTTACCTGTTCAGTTTTTAGGGTTAGATTAATGCTTGTTAATAATATACTCACCCAGCCCCCCAGGACAAAAATTCCAGTATTCCTTGTGTTCTTATAGTTGCTTCTTAACTTGAAACTGGTTTAATTGTATAACATGGATTTATAACAAGAGGGAGTAATCTATAAAAAGATAAATTATAGGGTATTTCCTATTAAGAATAATTTTCATTACTTTCTAACTTGTGCTTACTCATCTAATACACATACTTACATTTGTATGATTACTACATATTGTGCATCTGACTAAATTGTCACTGAGAGATCATAATCAGTATACCCGGAAAAACGGAAATGTTAAAAGGAGGAAGATGATAAAGCAATGCAGTGCTACTGAAGAAACAGCCACAACAAAACGGAGACAAGGAGGTGCTCTGATAGGTTTCGATTCTAGTGGAAATAGCTAGTAGATGTTCCTGCCTAAAGACTAAGGCTTTCCATGATTATTTACATTTTTTGGCCTGGGGTTTGTTTGGGTGAATGTCCGAGAATGTGGTATCATGTGCTCAGTGTTTTTCTCTGGCTCCCCCAGGTGGTGCATATGAAGTAAAGCAGCATCAGTTCTTCAGGAGCCTTGACTGGAATAGCCTGCTGAGGCAGAAAGCAGAATTTATTCCACAGTTGGAGTCTGAAGATGACACAAGTTATTTTGACAGTAGGTGTTTGATGGCATGAAAAAACCTGTGAAGAACACCTTGTTTAAGTAATCACTGCCTTTGACTTTTGCTTACTGCTTTGAAAATGTCTTTCGTCAGAACCACTGGCAGCTTGCAATTTCACTGGAGGTTTGACATTTCAGCAATAATAATCTTGGGAATAAAATTACTCTTTTCAGTTAATATTAAGCTTGGTACCCCTTCTTTATGATAAATTCACATTCTTTATTTCTGTTGTCTATAGCTCGTTCTGAGAAATACCACCATATGGAAACTGAGGAAGAAGATGATACTAATGATGAAGATTTTAATTTGGAGATAAGACAGTTTTCTTCATGTTCACACAGATTTTCAAAAGTAAGTAAAAATTACTGTATTATTAGTATGTGGTGTTTAGATAAATATTTTGCTGCTTTTAGAGAGTTTGGAAATAATATGGAAGAAATAGGGCATTGTTTCTTCAAGAAATGTCAGCTGAAACTGAGCAAAAATTAAATGAATACTGTTAAAACATGGCAGGATTCTGTAGGAAGTTATCTCTTGAATCCTTAAGAAGGTAATAGAAACTTACATAAATAGGTTGTTATATTTCTGTAGCAAATTTATAATAGCATAAGAGAAATTTTAGGGGAACTGTTTTGTTACATGCTAATACATGTTCATTGCATTGATTTCCTTTATGCAGTTTGGATGTTGCTCCAGTTGTGTCCTATGTATTTGGCAGGTGATGGCATAACAAAGATTACAGTAGTAGCCTACAGTAGCTATTGATTAAATTTCATTAGACTGAAAAGAAAAAGCAAAGTAATGGTTAGCATGAGGTTTGGTCATGGAGAGATGTGGATTTGAGGGAGTGATTTGAATGCTAGGAATTGAAGGTAAAACTGACTGTCCAAAGGGTAATATGCTTAAGTAGTTGAGATGAGGGCCATTACTGCTAGATAAGGGATGCCAGTAGGAAAAGAGTGAACATGCTCAGAAGGGTAAATTGGCAGAAAATAAGGGAAGTGGAATACCTAATGAGTGTGCTTCTAGTCTTAACGTAGCATCCAGCAGTGATTTTCAAAAGCTTTCTATTTAAAAACATTTCTTTAACTCAATTTAGGGACTGTTTAAAGGTATTTGAAAAGTCTGTATTTGTATCTTGTTTGTCCTGTGTTATGTTTTAAAGAATTGGTGGATTTTATGCTGGCTTTGCAGTACCACGTACATATTGTATCTGTGGTAACATGGAAGAGCAGAGATAGGAATCATGGATGTAGTTATCCTCATTTGGTATAGAGTCCTCATTTTGACTTCATATGTTTCAAAATCAGATACTGGTAAATGGCACAATCTTTCTTGGGACAACTTTGATGAGGGGCAGTGGGCACAAACTGAAACACAGGAAGGCCTGTCTGAAGACAAGGAAACACTTAACTGTGAGCCTGATTGAGTACTGGCTTAAGTTGTCCAGAGAGGTTGTGGAGTCTTCATCCTTGGAGGTCTTCAGAAGCCATTTGGATATTGGCCAGAGCAACCAGCTCCAGGTTGACCTTGCTTGTGCACAGAGGGGTTGGGCAATATAGAATCATAGAATAGTTAGGGTTGGAAAGGACCTTAAGATCATCTAGTTCCAACCCCCCTGCCATGGGCAGG